>CAIGQQ010031697.1:1171707-1184349 GCA_903798035.1 Danio albolineatus
TATTATTATTATTACTATTATTGTAGTAGTAGTTGTTGTTGTTGTTGTTGTTGTTATTGTTATTATTATTATTATTATTACTATTATTGTAGTAGTAGTAGTAGTTGTTGTTGTTATTATAAAAATAATTATTATTATAAAATAAAATATAAAATAATAATAAAATAATTGTTATTATAAAATACAATTCCCAATTGCACATTCACACAGATGGTTTGTAATAATGCTTCTTCGACTCTCTCTCTCTCTCTCTCTCTCTCCTCTATTTTCCACAAACACAAAGCAATCAATACGTTTCTTAAGAATAGTGATACCACCAACCTGCCACTGACAAATGTAGTTCAACTAACAATACTGCTTCTCCCTGTTCTCTCCACTAACACTATCAATTTAATTGCACCTACACAATCCATCCCTCCTCAAGTGCCATAAAACAGCAGAGAGTCACAAACCGACTTGTTTTTCTTATGGTGACGGACTGAGAGAGGTGTATTTGAGCTTATATAAGCTTCATTAGATTCTTCCACAGAGGTGAAGATGTTGAATACTATGCAACAGTTATAGCCGCTATTAATTGGCTCAGAGGTGAGGTGCGAATTCCAGTCACAATCCGCCCACCAGTAGCTTAACAGGGTATAATAAGGCTGCAAAGTTCATTATATAAGAAACTCTGATTCACCTGGAATGCTATTGATTTCGTTTCCATCCATATTTTAGCACATCGAGCTGCTAGATTTTGGCTTTTGAGAAACAAAATTGAGTTTTTTTGTTGCCAAGTAATGTGAAGTAAAACAAAACAAAAGTAAAAGCAGGTGCTCTAGGGGACATGGGGTTTTCTTACCTTAAACAAAAACATGCAGCTGCTTCAAAATAAAGACACCTTTTTCATTCACCCCATAATGGTTTGCGTGAGTTATGATGATCAGGCCCGTAGCAAGCTCAACTGGCGCTCCAGGCAAACAACGAGAATGCCCCCCAGAAGTCGAAATTATGCCGCCTTCAATTTGAAAATTTGGGGGGAGGGGGTTGAGCTGGGTGCTGAGATGATACCGTTTGAGGAAACCGATTGCTACAAACCATTTGAGTTCAAAAAACGAATCAATATGAGTACTGTGGGGCGACACAGTGGCACAGTAGGTAGTGCTGTCGCCTCACAGCAAGAAGGTCGCTGGGTGAGCTGGGTGTTGAGATGATGCCTGGTTTGTCAAACCGTTTGAGAAAACCGATTGCTACAAACCATTTGAGTTCAAAAAAGAATCTATATGAGTACTGTGGGGCGACACTGTGGTGCAGTAGGTAGTGCTGTCGCCTCACAGCAAGAAGGTCGCTGGTTCGAGCCTCGGTTGGGTCAGTTGGCATTTCTGTGTGGAGTTTGCATGTTCTCCCCAAGTTCACGAGGGTTTCCACCGGGTGCTCCGGTTTCCCCCACAAGTCCAAAGACATGCGGTACAGGTGAAATGGGTAAGCTAAATTGTCCAGTGTGTGAATGAGAATGTATTGATATTTCCCACTGATGGGTTGCAGACGGAAGGGCATCTGCTGTGTAAAACAAATGCTGGATAAGTTGGCGGTTCATTCCGCTATGGCGACCCCAGATTAATAAAGGGACTAAGCCGAAAAGAAAATGAATGAGTGAATGAATGAGTACTGTGTACTAACTCCATTTAAGTTAAAGCAATGAGGTATTTAATTAACTACCTTCAACACTGGGTTCAAAACTCTTTTTTGAGTTTGAATTAATTACAATTTTTTTCAAATTAATTTTGAGTTAATTACACTCATTTCATTTGATAAAGTTGATTGTTGGGTTTTACAAAGTATATAATTGAGTTCGCAACATAACATTAAAATTTGTCAGTTTATTACCAGGCTTTTGTACAGTAATTTACGACATCGGCCCAGTCAATAAATTACTTTCAAACTATCAAAAAAGTCTATAAAAGTCACTTTTTCCAAAGTTTTTCAACTTTTTCAACATCAAAAGTTGTTGGGGGAAAGATCAAGGTCGCATAATTCAATTCATAAGCATAAATAAATGGCGAAAAAAGAAGAGAAAAAAACACGACTCACCAACTGTGGAAAACTTGTGTGTTAACTTACAGATATTTTTGACAGTGTACTGTAAGGAATACGAAGAGAAAATAATCTAAAAGAACAAAATGCAGTGAACTCAAGAGAGTTTTAGCCACAGCTATGCTTGTGATATTAAAGTTATATTAAAATACCAATTGAAATGCTTCTTTCACAAGAAAAACAAAACAAAAAACGCACAAAGCCAATCTTAAAACTCTCACTTAGTTTTTATGTATTATTTGTAGCCCAGCCTCAAAGGGGACCTATTATGCAACAATCACTTTTATAAAATATATAAACACAGTAATGTGGCAATAGTGTGTGAATATAACCAGCCTCAAATGGTAAAATTGTATAAATTTTTTTTTATAATCACACTTCATAAAAACAGTCTGCTGAAACACTTTGATTGACATTCTCCCTTTGTACATGCCATTAGAGGGGGAAAGCCCCGCCCATTAGTGACTCTCCCTCATTAGCATAAACAGCCCTGAGTGAGAAGCAGCCATCTGCAGTAAGAATTTTCAACTGCTGAAGATAATGTCAGTGACTATGAAGCATTATAAATGTGGGGTTTAAGCATGCACAAATGAACATTGGAATCGCCACACTCTTCTCATCTCTTCTTTTGACATTGTCAGCTTTTCACAGATAACGTTATTACTATTTTGAATGTGCCGCTTTGTATTTTGAAAAGAAGACTGGAAGCACAAGTTCAATTCATTTAAAGCGAAAATCACCAAAACGACACAATAAGATCAAAGCCTAAAAGGGCCAGTTATAAAAAATATTGTGGTTTATTTAGACCTGAAACTTCCCATACACACTCTAGGGACCAGAAAATTATTTTACATCTTGTAAAAAGGGGCATAATAGGTCCCCTTTAATGTTTAAAATGATTTATCTTAGTTATTTCAAAAGAAAGAATTCCTCAAACCAGAAGTGCAACACATACTGTAGTTTAAAATGCAATAGACAAGTGTGGAAAAAAATAGACGGGAAGGAAACGGACTTGCGAATATATAAAGATTTCCAGTAATGGAGACTCAGGATTGCTTTTGAATGTCCCAGAAATCCAGAGTTACAGTCTCGACATCAAACCTCCTGAGAAGTGGCGAGTGTGTTCACACAGAATAAAGAAGTAACGCTAGAAAGACACAGAAAAAAGCCCTGAGGAAAAGTGTTTCTCAAAGGTTTCTCTGTCAAAGCCCTGGAGAATTCGACTTATGCTTCATTTCGGTCTCTGATGTTTTTCCTCAAACTCCTCAGGAATTAAAAGTGCATAACACGCTGTACAGTATGAGTAAAATGCGAGTAATACAGTTAGCATACATTACATGAGTCTAAGAAATGCAAATGATTAAGTACTTTTAGTAACATAACTAGCTAAATAGAACAGAAACAAAAAAGAAATAACTAATGATGGGCAAAGATTAAACATGATTATTTGCTTTTTAAAATAAAAGTTTGTTTTAACAAACAAGAGAGAGAGAAAGGGAAAAACATTACCTGATCGTTTGTTGGTAATATTACCAGAAAATGACCATGTCGCAGTTGAGCTAAATTAACTCACGCCTCCTCTTAACGCCTTTACAGATTGCAGTGCATTAAAACACTGTTTTGCAGCCACAGCTGTACTTCATTCTCGAAATTACAAAAAAGTGATGCATACAAACTACATAGTATACTATGACCAGGGATAAAATCAGCCAGCGCAGTGACATTTTGTGTCTGCCGGTTTGTTTACTTGCGGGAGTTCTCTTGGCATTTTCCTGCAGGTTAATTCTGACCAATCTAAGGCAAATTAGAAAATATGTTCAATAACGTCTGGCCAATGAGTGACGTGGATTTTGTCACATGACAGTTATTTAGTTTTTTCAACTGGTTCGGACAAAAGCAATCAGTGTGGTGTCAAAATGTTGCTAAGTTACGAAGTCTGCTATCCATCTCAGATGCAGAAAAGCTAGTTCATGCTTATATGACTTCTAGGCTGGATTACTGTAATGCTCTGTTCGCTGGTTGCCCAGCATCCTCTATAAATAAACTTCAGCTAGTACAAAATGCAGCCGCTAGAGTTCTTACCAGGTCTAGAAAATATGATCATATCACCCCAATTTTATCCTCCTTACACTGGCTGCCTGTTAAGTTTCGTATTGAGTTAAAAATATTACTTCTTACATATAAAGCATTAAATAACCTAGCTCCTGTTTATCTAACCAACCTTCTGTCTCGATACAATCCAACCCGCTCTTTAAGATCTCAAAACTCAGGGCTTCTGGTGGTACCCTAGAATAGCAAAGTCAAGTAAAGGAGGTCGAGCCTTCTCATTTATGGCTCCTAAACTCTACAATAGCCTTCCAGATAATGTGCGAGGCTCAGGCACACCCTCGCAGTTCAAAACTAGATTAAAAACCTATCTTTTTAGTAAAGCATACACTCAATACATCACATAGCGGTATGATGCATGAATGTGCTCCACGCATCTCGTTTATATACACTTTGAACAGCAGCTATGCTAATTATTCTCTTTATTCTCTATTTCCACCTGGTGACACTCATCCCGAGGCCACCAGAGACTTGCAGCGCCATGGATGTGATCCAAGACCCGCGACGAGACGATCCCAAGGTCCATTATCCTGGACCACGCTGTTCCATGAGCAGCTGTTTGGTGCATGGCGGAATAGACAGCATGAGACTGATTCCTGTGACCCTCCAAGGACAGACGAGCCTCGAGTTCTCCAGCCTCCAGCGCCTAGACTGCAGCTATACACAAGACGTCTGGCCATAGGAGAAATGGTCGTGCCCAACTGAGCCTGGTTTCTCTCGAGGTTTTTTAAATTCTTCACTTTCGCCAATTGGTGAAGTTTTTTCCTCGCCACTGTCGCATGGTTCGGGACCTGTAGAGCTGCGCATCGATGGATTTGCTCTTCAGTGTTTGGACTCTCAGTAGTGAATATTAAACCACACTGAACTGAACTAAACTGGACTCCAACACTGAAAACTGGACTGACACTGTTTCAGTTTACTATAACCTTCTATGTAAAGCTGCTTTGGCACAATCTACATTGTAAAAGCGCTATACAAATAAAGGTGAATTGAATTAAAAAGGACCCAAAACAGCCAAAAAATGCTACAATGTATCATCTGTTGCCCTTATTCCGGACCAAATGAACCGAACTACAGATGTGAAAGCACCCTTGATATTTTTGACTAATGAGCTGGATTTCAGCTTCATCCGTATCTGTCTCTGTCACTGACTGCTGTTTATCTGACACGATGCATGAAAAACAGACATGCAAAAGGGACTGTTGGGCGAGGAGAACCAGCTCATTTGCATTTAAAGGCACAGGCTACAAAACAAGCTACACTGTCCACCGACCTCAAAATAGGCATATTCTGCATTGTATAATAAATAATCTGATGGGAATTTTGAGATGAAACTTTACAGAGATGGAGACATCAAAGACGACTCTTACATCTTGCAAAAAGGGATAAAATAGGAGCTCTTTAAAATATTTTGTAACATTTTGTATTCATTTCAGTGAAGCATAATTTATGCGTAAACATGTTGCATCACGGATCAACAGATGCTCATATATGCATGCAGTGACTATGCAAGTGCAGTTTGATGCATACATTGATCAATGCAAGCTCCTGAGTTAATAAATCATGAGGAAAGATTATTTGTCAGTATGAAAATGAAATGAAATGCAAACACGTCTTTCTCTATTTCCGTCCCCATGCCAGTGTTAATGCAAGTCACAGGTTACAGAGTCATGCAGAAGACACATAGCATACAGTAGTGATCTAGTAGCCCATTGAGATCAGTCAAAAAGACAAAATCAGACAGAGAGGGAAAACCAGATGAATTTCAGAAAACGAGGAAACCTCCTGCTGTTTTTGGGTCAGAGCATGAAGCAGATGCAGCGCTGCATACAAATGCACATGAAGACGTGTGTGTGTGTGTGTGTGTGTGTGTGTGATCCATACAGAGACTTCTGGAGAGCACAGAACAGTTTAAATGCACATTATTGCATTCTCTGCCAATGCTTTGCATCATAAACATACTAGTCAAATAGATCAAATGTTAATGCTTTTTATTTTAAAATAGAAATTAATTCAATAAAGGCAAAAATACCAACAAATAAATAAAAAACAAAACAAAAACAAACTAATTGAATTGAATTGAACTAAATTGAATTGAATTGAATGCCTCTTACTCTCCCCCACTTCCTTTCCTGTCAATATATTGTCCCATCAATGTTACTGCGCAAAACAAATGTACTGTATGATCTGTCTCTTTTGGGGGTTATTAATATCCATTAACATTATTAATTTAATGCACTGACCATTAAATTTCCTCGTTAGAAATTCACTTTCTATTAAATCTGCATCCTGAAATATAATAATAGTAATAGATAATCATATTATCATATTAAGGCATATTCTTTACATGAGGGCAATTTTGTAATTGCTGTACCTTATTAGATATACTGTCCTGTCAAATAAAGGCAAATTGCCAATAACAAATCTTGAAAACAAAAACAAAAAGCAAACAACTTGGGTGTCCCGAGTTCGAGTTCCAGCTCTTAGACATTTCCCAATCCCATCGCTCACTCGCTCTCTCTCTCTCTCTCTCTCTCTATTATTTGAAGTAGTTAAATAAATTAAATATTGCTTTTTTATTTTGGTTTATTTTAAAATGAAATTAATTTAATAAAGGAAAAAATTGTAAATAAAGAAATTAAAATCGTAATAAATCCATAAACATTTATAAAAATCTTTAATAAGGAATTAATTTGTGAGACTCAAAACAGAATTTAGGTTGAATAGAGTCTTTCATGTCACATCGGCATTCAGAAATCATTCTAATATGCAGTTTTTTTGCTAATTATTTAGAATTTTATCAGCATTAAGATTTTCAAACAGTCATTTTAATTTTCAATGAAAACATTACTGTATTTTACCTTAATTGCAGCCTTGATGATAATAAAAAACCAAATCAAAATATGTATTTATTATTACTTATAAATTTCTCACAAAAAAGTTATTGTGAGAAAGAGTTATTGTGAAACATTATTACAACTTCAAATCACTAGATTCGATTTATTATATACATGACATGATGCAAAGTACAATTTTCAGGAAATTTTTACTCTTCGTTTGCATGTTCAATTTAAATGATACAAGTCATTTATGTGTGAATAACTATGGCGTTTACCAACAATTTCAGTCTAGTTTATTTTGGTTTACATAAAATTTCCAAGTGACCATCCAAGTAAAGTACACTTATATCTAAATTTAATGGTCACTTTACAAAAAAAAATTCATTAGTTAATGTTACCGAAGGTATTTACTGTACTAACATGATCTAAGAATGAACAACACTTCTACAGCATTTATTAGCTCAACATTTACTAATACATTATTAAAATCCAAATTCATGCTTAACATGAGTTCAAGCACTGTTAACATGAACTAACAATGCACTTTATTCCCATCAACTAATATACTACATTTATACTAATATAATAATAAATAAACACTGTAATAAATGTATTGTTCATTGTTCATGTTAGCAATAAATACATTAACATTAACTAATACAACCTTATTATGAAGTGTTACCAAATTAATTTTTAAAATTTTTTTTTTTACCAAATCCCTTCAAATTCATGCACTATACTTTTAAAATCTTCTAAGGTTGTACAACAGCATTGTGTGAGATGCAAATAATCCTCCTTTTGAATCTCATTAGCACATGATTATTTCATCTTAGCATGTGCAAATGCATCAACACTCAAATGACCTTAGAGGTACTTGATGTACAGTTTTCAGGACTGATTGTGAATCTTGCAGAGAAACTCGTACAGGTCTGATGGCAAATAATGATGACGTTTCATTAACAGATGAACTATTCCTTAAATAGATAAATCTGAGCATGTTAGCTGGAATCAAACAGACAGCTTGTCAGTAAGAAGAAACGGAGTAGTGTGTCACGCAGCGACAGAAGTCATTATTCAGCTCAGCTTAATTAACTTGTTTTAGGCTGACACATAATGACAGGAAATAAGAACCAAGACAAAGATGAGCTCCACTCAACAATGTGCTCATTCCAATGTATGATTTCGCTTTCAAACATGAATCAAGGGCTGAACAAGCAGATATAAAGGAATTATACACTATCTGACTAAAGTTATAAGCCACCAGGGGTCGTGCTTTACTGTGATTTTACCATGAGAAAGAGAGAAAACAAAGAAAATATTGATGTCATTTAAAATCTGGTTCTTTTTTAGCCTATAAATTCATCTTTGGCCTGTTCTTATCCCCGACGTGAAGCAAAATTCTGTGAATGAATGATACTGCGTAAAACAAATGTATGATCTTTCTCTTTCGGGGGTTATTAATATGCATTAACATTATTAATTTAATGCACTGACCATTAAATTGCCTGCTAAGAAATTAACTTTCTATTAAATTTGCATCCTGAAATTGATTTTCAGGGGCATACACTTTTCATGAGGGCAATTTCTGTAATTGCTGTACCTTATTAGATGTATCTGTGTTAGGCTTTTAAGCCAAATATTCTAATTATGTACTATCTACTATACTATTATATTGAAGTTGATATTTAGCCGCACTATGTTGGTGTTTCATTTCATACATCAATTTTTTTGAGGTGGGTCGTTAGCCCAATGCTCAACCCCCAACCTGGAGGACGAGGACCTACACACATACACTACAGACAATTTAGCTTACCCAATTTGCCTATAGCGCATGTCTTTGGACTTGTGGGGGAAACCGATTACAAGGAGAACATGCAAACTCCACACACAAATGCCAACTGGCCCAGCAACCTTCTTGTTGTCAGGTGACAGCACTACCCAATTTAACGTCACTGTGCCGCCCCAAGCCATATATCCTACTTTAATTGTAATCAATCAATCAATCAATCAATCAATCAATCAATCAATCAATCAATCAAATTAACCAACCAACCAACCAACCAACCCAAACAACCAAATAATCAATCAATCAATCAAACAATCAATCAATTAATTAACCAACCAATCAATCAACCAACCCACCCACCAACTAAACAATTAACTAATCAATCAACAAAACATTTTTTCCAACCAACCAACCAACCAACCAAGCAACCAACCAACCAACCAGCCAGCCAGCCAGCCAGCCAGCCAGCCAATCAACTTATCAACCAACCAACTAATTAACCAACTACTTAACCAACCAACCAACCAACCAACCAACCAACCAACGAATTAATCAATCAACCAACCAATTAATCAACCAACCAACTAGCCAATCAACGCAGTGAGACATTCCCTGCACAAATCTCTGGTATTTTCGATGCAATAACAGACAAAGCAATAGTAAATGTGATTAAAAATTCCACATATTCGACTGCATCATCTTGCTGTCAATCATATTTAAAATCCAGAGTCAAATTGGGCTTTGTTTGTAAATGAATCTGTGGTAGAATTAAGTGAGCAAAGGACTTACTGAAGGAGCAAAGGACTTACTGGTGTGTTTTGAAAGTGCATTAAAATTCAAGTTTTTCTTAAAAATAAAGTGTTTTTCTTCTTGCCTGCAGTCATTCTCTTTCCTTTTCTTTGTAGACCTGCGTTTGCCTCATTATTTATGTACAATAAAGGGTGATGTTCAGAAGGCAGTGATGTAGAAGTAGGTGTTGTTCTTCTGTGGAGGTGGAGTTTAGCCACACTATTATGAAACATAGTTCGTAAAATTAAAGTGCACATAGTCATTTCGGCAGCTAAAATATAAGCTGTTTCGAAGAGAATTAAAACAGCATTTTATAAGAGACACTCTTTTCCACGTCATATGCTCCAGAAACATTCTTTCAAACATTACGTTTCTAGGAAAACATTGTGCATCTCTGAGTGGGCTTCATGAGGGTGAGTAGGCTTGACAACACAATCTTTCCTCTCTGTGTGCACGTGTATGTGTGTGCGTGTGTATTAAAAAAAATGCTAAACTTACACTTGTCACGGCATTAATATGGCTAATAATTTTTTGACGTCACTTCATACTTCAGTTTCTCATCCAACCTCATGCCCCTCCCATTTCAAGATGCTTCTCATTTGCTTTTCATTTGATGCACTTGATCTCAACCACTCTCACTGGCAGCGTTGTGATGAAACAAAATGCTATTGGCTGTTTTTTTAAAAAGAGGAGGAGCTACTCTATGTTCCATCATGTACATGGTATAAGAATGCACATTTCAAAGCACTTCACGGGATCTTTAATATGTCATGCATCTTACCTGAGCAATGAGGTTGCGAGCCACCCCACTGGCCATTCAGTTGGCAGGATCGGGTGGATTCACCAATCAAAACTCTGTCATCTAAACACCTGTAGTGAACTGTTGAACCGAAGGTGAATTTATCGCCTGTTACAACCGCATGAGGAGGAGAACCAGGATGACCACAGTCCACCTCTGTAGAAGAAAAAACAACAACAAAAAACATGACATGATAATCAAGCAGACCCTTAACCCCTAAGCCACCCCCCACGGCCAAAAGGTTCAGAGTTTGTCCTTTTAATTACTTTATGTAATTAAAAAATATATATATTTTATAATAAAGTGTAATTTTAAATGACTTTAGACTGTAATTCAACTTCCATTGACCCTCAAAGCCACAATAATAGGAGTCATGTGACATAATAACCCACAGAGTGGTAAGGTTTGAATCTTTAATACGACATTCTCATCCATCCTCAGTAGCTCTATGGGTCGAAACAAGAAAGAGAGATGGAAGAGAAAGCAGGCAGCATCGTCATTGTCATCGCAAAATATTGATCATATGAGGTTATAGACTAACTGGCCAAATTAGACAGGACGTCCTGTATATTGGGCATTATTGATTTGTGTCGTGAACACCCATTCCCTAACTTTGCCATTACATTTTTTTTAATAACTGTCCCATAAGGTTTTACTACCAAGGCTTTACTACATCCTCAGCCATCAGCTGTCACTTTACAGCAAAAGGCGCTAATCTCGTCACGTCCATGTTTTGAAGGCTGTTTACAACAGTCCCTATTCGTTTTATTCTGATCGGAAATAAATACGATTATTCGCACAACCGCAGAAGGTGGTCTGGGATGCATTCCAGATGAAACTGGACGGTCTAATTATTAGCTTTTAGACAAAATTAATAATAATAAAAAAAAATTATGACCTGGACAAAATCTGACCTGCGCCTGTTTAGATGTGCAGCCAAACACAAGTGCAAAATAGATCAATACATACTTACTACAATCATAAAACATTAGCCAAAGTAAGAATTTTGCAACCAGATTATATTAAAATGTTTGAATAATAACGTCTGTTTGAATATAAATCACCTATTAAACAACCAAACATGTGGTGCTGTGATGAACCACTTATACAATCTGAATATATTTAAAAGCACTCTAAAAGTTAAAATAATTGTTAACAATATTGTGCATATTGATTATCACAACATATTGCATTATTGAATTTCACCATATGTCTATCTCTAGGGGAAGTCTACATAAACAAACAAACAAACAAACAAACAAACAAACAAACAAACAAACAAACAAATAAATAAAAAAATAAAAAAATAAACAAACCCAATAATGTAATGTGTGTATTTATATAGTGCATTTATTGTGTATGGCCGTACACCCAAAGCGCTTCACAATCATGAGGGGGGTCTCTCCACACCACCACCAGTTTGCAGCATCCACTTGGATGATGTGACAGCAGCCACAGGACAGCGGCGCCAGTGCGCTCACCACACACCAGCTATAGGTGGAATGGAGAGGTAGTAATAGAGCCAATTCAGTGGATTGGGATGATTGGGAGGCCATGATGGTTAAGGGCTGATGCAGGGAATTTGGCCAGGACACTGGGGTTACACCCCTGCTCTTTACGAGAAGTGCCATGGGATTTTTAATCCGAAAGACAGTGCTCAAAGACACCATGGTGTCCCCTTCACTTTTACTGGGGCGTCAGGACTCACACAGACCACAGGTTGAGCGCCCCCTGCTGGCCTTACTAACACCATTTCCAACAGCAACCTAGTTTTTACCATGTGGTCGCCCATCTAGGTACAAACCAGGCTCAGCTCTGCTTAGCTTAGCTAGCAGGGTGATATGGCTGTATAATAACATTATGGCTACATAAACACATGTAGTGTGTGTTTAGACTGACAAAATTTGCACATGATCTTTGTAAGCAACTTAACAAAACAAAACAGTCATTATTTTTGTTACTGCAAAAAGCATGGACGTCAAGCTAATCCAGCACAAAATATTTCATAAAATGTTAGCCAAAATGCAGTATTTAAACGTAATCAAATACAAAATGTGGGAAAAAATGCAAAAAAAGGTCCACTTTTAGAGAAAAAGAACCACTTCCCCTTTCACAAGGCTGGCTACGGGCCTGGTCAGTGCACGTTTCTTTCAGTTGAAACCATTTAGACTTGCATTTTAGTCTGAAAAAACTATTCATAATTCAAGTTTACAATATACTTTGTCAAATCATAAGACATATTCAGGCAT
>CAIGQQ010031697.1:1269925-1282539 GCA_903798035.1 Danio albolineatus
AATAATAATAATAATAATAATAATAATAATAATAATAATAATAATAATAATAATAATACAATAGAAAAACAAAAAAACAACAATATATGGCATGCTAAAATAACACTGATGACAATATAGTAAGACAGATCACAAAATAAATTAATCCAAACAAACCAACACAAATCTATTTTAAATAAAATGTACTTTTGATTATGAAACACTTCAGGAGTTTCTCCTGTTGGTTTAAGCTGCTACAGAAATGATGCAGCACATTCTGTAGTTATTTGCAGATTTTACAGATTCTATAGTTATTCAGTCTCTTAATTGTTCATGATGTTAATAATGCCAAGACAAGAAATTTGCTTTGCTAACAGTCCACGCACCAAAATAGCTTCAGATTTAATATTTATTATTTGCAGGCCACAAAATGACAAAAGTCTCATCTAAAATTAAACCTCTAAACTTAGCAGTCTGACCGCACATGTGCAAGAGTAAGCACCGCAGAAGCAATACGTGTTTTGTGACTAATGTTAAAAAGCAGGATTCTCTGTGTTCTGTCAAAGGATGTGGTTTCACTGAGGATGAGAGCTGCTATTTTTTGCTTCAAAAACTCAAGTCATCCTCAAGAGACGAGAAACATCTTACTGTTCAGGAATCATAAAGTCAAAATACTGACAGATTCTTGCTGTGTCAAACAGAAGGGCACACGGGGTGGAATATAAAAATAGCTTTAAAACACAATACAGTTGCATCTAAAAAAAAGTTCTTAGGACATGTCATGTGATTGTAAGGCCTGGTGAGAATCAGCCAGCTGAAAACACAGCAAAACATATGAAAAATACACACCAAATTTTAACATTTAGGGCCCTATTACACACTCCACGCAATAATGCACAAGACACAGATGACTTTAAATGGGTGGGGTCCAGAGTGTATTTTTAAGGCTTGGTTGTGTTTTTAAAATGCAAATCAATGTAAGCTAATGCTTCATTTGTAAATAAAATCACGTTATTTTTTCATATATTTTAAGGCAAGGCAAGGCAAGGCAAGTTTATTTATATAGCACATTTCATACACAGTGGCAATTCAAAGTGCTTTACATAAACAGGAATAAAATTTAAGTATAAGAAAATAAAAACAAATAATAAAAACAGATAAAACAGATTAAAATGAGTTAAGACAAGTTATAAAAGAATGAAAAGAAAGACACAATAGTGCGATCTGTCGGACGTAGCACAGTGCTCATTTAGTAAAGGCACAGCTAAACAGATGTGTTTTCAGTCTTGATTTGAATGTGCCTAATGTTGGAGCACATCTGATCATTTCTGGAAGCTGATTCCAGCAGCGAGGGGCGTAATAGCTGAAAGCAGATTCACCCTGCTTTGACTGAACTCTTGGAATTTCTAGTTTATGTGATCCTAAAGATCTGAGTGATCTGTTAGGGTTGTATTCAGTGAGCATATCTGTAATGTATTGAGGTCCTAGGCCATTTAGTGATTTATAGACAAGTAATAATACTTTCAAATCTATTCTGAATGTAACTGGGAGCCAGTGTAGAGACCGGAGGACAGGTGTGATGTGCTCTGATTTCCTGGTTCTGGTCAGAATCCTGGCCGCAGCGTTCTGGATGAGCTGCAACTGTCTGACTGTCTTTTTGGGAAGGCCAGTGAGGAGCCCATTACAGTAATCCACCCTGCTGCTGATAAAAGCATGAACAAGTTTCTCTAAGTCTTCACTGGAAACAAAGCATCTAATTCTTGCAATGTTTTTGAGATGATAGTATGCTGATTTAGTTACTGCTTTGACATGACTGTTGAAACTGAGATCTGACTCCAGAGTCACACCAAGGTTCTTGACCTTATTTTTTGTTGTTTGACCCTTAGAGCCAAGGTACGCATTCACCTTGAGAACCTCATCTCTGTTCCCAAATGTAATGACTTCAGTTTTCTCTTTATTTAACTGAAGGAAGTTTTGGCACATCCAATTGTTAATTTCATCAATGCATTGGCAGAGGGTGTCAATGTTTACTTTTAGGGTGTTTACTTTAATTATATGCAGCTACTCAGCTAACATGTCCTAGTTCCTCCAAAAGCCCACCCTGAAGAGGCTCTGATTGGTCAGCTAACATAATGGGAGCGTCATGCCTCTACTAGCACACGCTTTGCCTCTGCTGGGTAAATACTGTCAGTCAGTGTAACTGTAAATGACCTTTCTCAAATGCTAGCTATATCTTTATTATAATTCTCTGGAACATTATTAAAATGGAACTGTAAGCCCTTCCCTCTTTGTGTCAAGTCCTTTGGAAGCTCTAGTACAGAAAAAGAAGAAGCTCAGTGGAAAAGCAACGTTTGGACGGCATTTTAGCTTTCTTTGCTATAAAATTACAGCGCCTCTGGCCACACCCCATTGCTTTGTTGGGTGAATGAGCATAACCTGAAGGGTTTATGACAGGGGCTTATGGAATTTACAATCAATTCCATGCATGTTGAATAAAAAAGGGTCAGGAGAGGTTTTTCTTCAATGTCAAACATCGTAACAATTTATTGTATACAAATGAATAATTCGATTCACAGAATTCTGTTATCCTCAATGCAATGCAAAAGTTACATTCAATGGGTGCGCAACAACATTCATTTTCTGACTCCAACTTGTATAGGCAGCTGATATTAACAGGTGGAGTTTAGTGAAATTCGTCACTTGTCAATCATTCTCCAGTCCTCCATTGGCCGCACCCAACCATACGTCCTCTTTTTGTACGAATTGTCTGCACAACATTTAAAGCCTAAGCCTTTTTCAGCTGCAAATATTCTGTGCTCACAGGAAGTTTTGCTGCAGAGCTCAAGTTACAAGTTACTTTACTTCTGCAAAAATGCATCAGTAGTATGCAAACATATCAGACTCAACAGAAGAAGCTCAGTTAATATTTTACATTAAGCAATATCAATAAAATTGTGTAATAAACAAACAAGATGCAAAAAATAATAAAAAATATATTCCTTTTTCCCAACAGGGTCATCAACTATATTTGTCGGATCCCCAAGAAGAAAATCAAATAAAATCTAATTTTGGCTTAACATTATGTTTAATTTTTATACTTTTTCCATTTCATTACAAAACTGAAGGCATATGATTCAGGCTCTCGTCACCTATACCACAATCGACCACTAGGAGTGATGGATATTTTGCCTCAACTCAATAAGGCTAAGTCAACAAGGGGAAATGTGACTTTAGCCATTGATTAAGCACTGTGAGTAGCCCGTTTCAGCGATGTGATTTGAATTCAAGCCCACTTAACGTTTCATTTGATGTGCGAACATTATTTGTGACCCGTTTTGTTCTAGTACCAGGTTATTTATTTACCATGGTATTTTAAGTTGTGCCAGATTGTTTTCCTCCTTTTTTTAGTCCTGAGGCAGACATCCCAAATCTCCCGGACGTTCCGTGAGTCTCCCGCAAATGCATAGAGACTGCCGGATGCCCGCAAACCAATGATAACAACACAGGCTCATTGTGAAAACGTAGTCCTGAGTACGTTTCTGGAGACCGCACATTACGTGGTCAGAGGTACGTATGGCTGTGTTTCGTTTTTTTTAAACGAACGCTACGGGGCGGTGTGACGCCGTTTCTTCTCGCGCTTATACCGGCCGACCGCCTCGTGTGGACGACTTTACCGCTGCAACCAGTTTGTCCCGTTAGCTCGCCGTGTTCGTTGGCGGACTTGAGACGCAGAGAGGAGTTGACCACCACGACAACGCCGGGGTTCGAGTCTGGCGAGGAGCGGTTCCAGAAAGCAGGTAAGACAAACACAGAATTCATATAACAAAGTAAACAACAGGGTGAGAATGCGGTGAAGTCTGAAAATGTGGTAAAAATGAGACGAGGGGGTTTTGTTTTATTTTGGATTGCTTTTTTGAAAGTTGTTGGTTGGGTTCAGGGAAGTGTGTGGGTGGGTGCGTCGATCAATAAGATTTTGGATGGGTTTAGGGAAGGGGGAGGGTGGGTCAGTCAGATCGGATGGTCGGTCAGTCTTTCAGTCAGCCAAAAACGGCCAGCCGACAGCGGCCTCTGGTGGGTGTACGCGAGAACGGCAGGCGCGAACGACACTCGAGAGAGACACTTGAGATCTCAAAAAGCGTCCACAACGGCCTCTCGTGGACTTGCCAAAGCAAAAAGTGTAAAAAGACGTACTCGACGGGACGTACTCCGCGGCCTCCAGAAACGTACTCGGCACTACGTTCTCAGAATGAGCCTGGGTTGAATGATAATCTCCCGGAAATCGAATGTTTTCCTCCCGCTCCTTAAATACGCCGCACACCCCTCTCTACCGCATCCCTTCTTGCTCTTCACCACACACGTCACGCGCACTCCACCTACAACCCACCCGCTCTTCACTTACGCTAAAACCTGTTTGAAACAATAAATGCTTAACGCCGCATAGTCTATCTGAGTATGTCCTCATGTCGGAGTGTAGCCTAAATATAGTCATAAATGGTGGTTATTCTGACAAGAGGCTCAGTTGTTATTATTTTTTAGTTGCTTTAATAGTGTGGATCACTATTTTCTTTTTGATCCTCACAATTTTGGAATCCAGTCACGGGCCGGATTGAAAGGCTCAGCAGGCCGAATTCGGCTCGCGGGCCGCCAGTTGGTTTATGACATCATTAACCCGGATGTATTTTTTTGTAGTCCCCAAACTTAGTTTACTGTAGGCTTTGCTAAGCGAATTCTGTAAAAGCCAATGGCTGCGTCCGAAACCGCCTACTACTCAGTAGGTACTGCATTTTTTTTTTTACCGTACTGCTCGGCCGTTAGAAAAGTACGTTCTATATAGTATGAATGTGAGCAGTATGAATGGAATTCGGACATACTACATCCGCCATTTTGTCATGGTCACGTGACCTACATGCGTCAGTTGCGTCGCTTCACTCCCATTCATGAATTCTCTCGCGGGGCATCATGGGATAGCGCAGCGTGCATGGGATGCGCACTTCAGAATCTCGCCGGAAGTAGTAAGTCATCCGGGTATTTCTCGCATACTGATTTTCGAATTCTACGAATTCGGACATACTACTCGGCTCGCATACTGATTTTAGCGTACTGTATAGTATGGAAGTATGCGGTTTCGGACGCAACCTATGTCTCCCTTTGCACGGAACTTTGAGCGTCTTACATTCAGAGATGTTGTTTTTGTTCACCTGCTACATTACACATCAACTAAAGTTTAAAATATGATATCGTAGTGGACCACCCCTTTAAGAAATAAGTGAAACGGCAACAGTCAGAATGCAGTTTCTCCTCTGTAGTTCCTCTAATTTATTGTTTAGTTTTGAGTTTTTTTAATACCTCTTTTTAATTAACATGCTGTGCTTTCAGTGTTTGCATAGTTAAATCCTCTCAGAGAAGCAGCGTCTTAAATTCATCCTCTTTAAAGCACCACAGCAGCTCCAACTGTACACATTTCCAAAGCCAGACTAATTATGCAGGGGTTTTCATTTCAACCAATCAGTCCACCAGGAAATCCATCAACTACCCAACTCTAATATAAATATTTTTCTACATGTATTTAAGAAGGAAAACAACAAAATATACAACATCCTGTTTTCAGAGCTTTTTTTTTGATTCAGCAATGTGCTGGTGATGTATGAAATATGAAAACAAACTACTGTATATATTATTTAAACAAGTGCATATATACTTACTCAATTATGAATTATTATTATTATTCATTCATTCATTTTCTTTTCGGTTTAGTCCCTTTATTAGTCAGCGGAATGAACCGCCAACTTATCCAGCGTATGTTTTACGCAGCAGAGGCCCTTCCAGCTGCAACCCATCACTGGGAAACATCCATACACACTCATCCACTACGGACAATTTTTTAGCTTACCAAAATCACCATTAGCGCATGTCTTTGGACTGTGGGGGAAACCGGAGCACCAGGAGGAAACCCACGTGAACGTGGGGAGAACATGCAAACTCCACACAGAAATGCAGAGGCTCGAACCAGCGACCTTCTTGCTGTGAGGTGACAGCACTACCCACTGTGCCACTGTGTCGCCCCATCCTATTATTTTTTATTTATTTATTTGTTTGTTTGTATTTTTTTTTCAAGGTGCACGTTCCTGTAATGTAATCTAAAAAGTATATTAAAATTGGTGTGCTTTTTTATAAAACACAAACAGCTAAAAGTGCAGTATCATGTGGCAAAGTAAGAATTTAATTAATTAAATCAAAACGAGACAAAGTAATTTAGATTCTAAAGTAAATGCATCTTTAAGTAAAAAATAATTTAAGATATTTTTTGCAAGCCTGACTAGAAAAAAATCCACCTGTGGATGCAATATAGTCTGCAAATAATAATAGATTGTAGATACGATTTCTGAGTAGTAGATTTTGTCTGCATACAGGTCACAAAGTTTGGGGTCAATTTATTTATTTTTATTTTTTTCAAGAAAAATATTCTGTTCATCAAGGTGGCATTTATTTAGTGTAAAAAAAAAGTTAAATTGTTACATATTTATTTAAATAACTGCTTTCTTATTTGTGTATAGTTTCAATGTAATTATAACTCAGGTCATTATTGCTTTTATTACTGTTACCATTAATATTAATATTAATAATAATAATAATAAAAATAATAATAATAATAATAATAATAATAATAATAATAATAATAATAATAATCATCATCATCATCATCATAATAATAATAATAATAATAGGGTGATTTCAAAATGAACATTTAAATCTGAATACTGGAGTAATGAAGCTGAAAATTCATCTTTAAAATCACTATAGAATAAATTAGAAAATTAAATTATAAACTACTTCGAACAGTTATTTTATAGTGCAATAACACTTCACAATTTTTACTGTATTTGTGATTAAATAAATGCAGCCTTGGTGAGCAGGAGAAGCTTGTTTAAAAAATCCTACTGGCCCCAAACTTATGGTAGTGTATATAAACAATAAAAAGGCACTGGAAAACAATACAAAAATGCTGAGGAATAACAACAAAAACAACAACAACAACAACAACAACAACTATTATTATTATTATTATTACTATTAATAATAATAATAATAATATTATGAATATTATTAACATTGTCATCATCTTCATCATCATTATTATTATTAATATATAGTCTTTTTTCAAGATCCATGTCATGAAAAGAAAAAATAATGTAATCTGAAAAATATATTAAATAAATATATTTAGCTTAAAACATCAAACACATGCCAAAGTAAGACAATTATCTTGTTCTCTCTTTATTTTTTGTTTTGTTTTAGTCATCAACTCTTGTTTTAATCACCTATTTTTTTGTATATATAAAACAAGAGATAATAAAGTTATTTATCATCTAAAGTAAATGCATCTTAAAGTGAACATAAATAAAACTAAAACTATACAAAAAATGCTGAGGAACAACATCAGTGATTGAAAGTGTGAGAGCTAGAAAACCTCCACCTGCGGATGTTACACAGATAAACTGACCCGCTTTAAAAGGCCTTGGACTGAACTCAAAAAGAACAATTGCTTATATTCCCCATCCTGTTACTGTGTGTGAAGGGCTCCAATGGTGTGTGTCTGTATAGACAGGGAAAGTAATGGCTGAGGGCAGGTTTAATCCGTCTTACCCTCATAGGTGATGTGGAAACCAGGCTTGTTCTGGGAGTAGTCGCTGTGAAAGAAGAAGCTGGTCTCGTGGGTTGTGCTGAAGAAAGATCCGGGAACAACAGGTCCACTGAACCTATCGATCACTGATCCCGAGTCCAGCGCCCCGCTCCGGATCTCAAGGTAATCGTGCACAGCCTCCGTGGAGAAGTTGAGGAACTGCAGGTGAATCCCTGAATCGTATACAGGAATTAGTTAATTAGTTAAAGTTATTAGTAACTAAAGTTATGGTAATGAATAACCTCAACTTTTCTGAATTGGATTGTAATGCAAGACTGCTTTGAAACAATTATCTTACTTATCTCACTTATCTTATTGTGCCACAAGCTGGTCCCACACGAACATTACAACATTAAAACCATTGTACATAATCTATAAACAAACTGTAAAACTTTTAGCCAAAAAACCAAGAAGCTATCATTATTGTAACTGTATTGCACAATATAAACTTTTTTAAAAAAAATTTATTTTATGCTGATGTGTGTTTAATATTTAAGATATTTAATGATCTTGCTCGACCACCCCTCAAACAATGTGTAATTGTCTGCAAGGACAATATAAGACAGACAAGGTCATCGGTTAGAGGTGATTGTTCAGTTAAACTTAAGAGAACTGCTTTTGGACAATCAGTTTTTTCAGTCAGAGCAGCAGAAAGATGGAATAAAATACCAGTGCATATCAGAGAGAGGACCACTCTTTATCATTTTAAAACTCTTCTTAAAATTTGGTTTAAACAAAAATCAAATATGTAACGATCGATTTGATTTGATTTTATTGACAACAATGTATTGTATGTATTGTACTATAAGTGTATCTTGTATTTTTTACTGTTAAATTCGTTTACTAAATTTGTTACAACTTCCTGCCCAGGGACTACAGATGTAAATTATCTTTATAGCTAACTCTGGCTCAACATGTCATGTTGTACACTGTCCCTGTATAAACAAACAAACAAACAAATAAAAAAATAAATAAATAAATAGCTATTGTGAAAAGTGCTATACAAATAAACTTGAACTGAATTAAATACACACAGCATATTTAAATGATGAACAAACTACTCAATAGATAATAATATACCTTTTAAGGTCAATTACAGTGCTCTATTTTAATGATCTAAGCGCAAAGTCTAAAGCTACGTTCCAGCAAATGAATATATGAAAAATAATAACGAAGCGTGTTATATCCAAACACATGTCCTATTCTTATGCCCCATATGGTGATACATACATCTCCAAAACCCAACAAGTGGACAAATCTAAACTTTTTGTTTTTATTTTTTTCTCTTCAATTTTTTTTTATTAAAACAAATATAAATATGAATATAATAAATACTACTACTACTACTACTACTAATAATAATAATAACAATACATAAATGCAAATAGTCATGAATAAACTGGAAAAAGCCCCACCTTCCACGAAGAAGACATGGAAACAGTGGTTTTTATATTTATGTAGAAAAAATAAATTTTTGTAACATTTTAATCCTTTATTTGTTTTTTTTTCACATGTAAAGACATTTGTGTATTGCTGTACATCCTGTGTGTATTAAGCAATGTGTAGGAGTTTGGACCTGCATAGGCGCTTACCTAACATGCTCTGCACTGGTCTTTAGACAAGCTTTTAGTTGGTCAAGGGCGCGCTATTTCAATTTCTCAAAATAGCACAGCCAACAATGTGCTTTAATACACCTCCTTTTTAGACTGGCACACACGAGTCCACAAAGTGGCGAAAATGCTATTTAAACAACGTGGTGCAAAACATGAAAATTAGGGTTGTGCTGATCTGAAAATAGCAACAAATTGCACCAACACATGTGTATGATAGGGCCCACAGAGATGAGGGCAAAATTATTAGGCCTCCTGTGAAAAATGTATTATTTTTTCAAATATTTTTAAAGTAATATTCAATGGAGAAAGACAATTTTCACATTATTTCTGATAATATTTTTTTTTCTTTTAGAGAAAATCTTATTTGTTGTGTTTTGGCTGAACAAAAGTATTTTTTATATAAAAAAAAAGAAAGAAAAAGAAAAAAAAATATTATTAGCCCCCTTCATTTTTTCCCCAAATGTCTAAAGCAGTGTTTCTCAACTGGTAGGTAGCGACCCAAAAGTGGGTCGTGGGAACATTTTTAGTGGGTCGCGGAGTGTGTGGTCAAAAAAAATAAAAAAATAAAAAAAATTTGCTTATACCGGACTTTTATTTTGAAATGCATGCGCGACAACAGTTCAGTTTAGTTCGGGAACTGAACATTTCTTTACCCTAACCGCTGTTTACAGTATTTATTGTTTTTACTTTGTAATATTTCTATAATTTGATACATTTTGTTAAATGCAACAATAAAATATTGTTTATTTGTAAGTCTTTGTGATTTTCTTATGATTTATCTGTCACTACTTGTGTATGTTAACAAACAAATTAATTGTAATTTCTAAAATTATAGCTCCTAAAAAATTGGGTCGCGGCTTGATGACCATGTAAAAATGTGGGTCCCGTGGCCAAACCAGTTGAGAACCACTGGTCTAAAGAACAAACCATCATTGTACAATGACTTGCCTAATTACCCTAACTTGCCTTAATAACCTAGTTAAGAGGAAAATACATTTGTTTAACTGAACAGTTCACCCAAATATGATACTTCTGTTATCATTTACTCTCACTTTCAAACTTTTATGAGTTTCTTTATTCTGTTAAACACAAAAGAAGACCATCAGAAGAATGCTGAAAACCTGTAACCATTGACTTCCTAAGATTGAAAAACAAATACCATAGAAGTCAATGGTTACAGGTTTTTATTTTATTTTAAAATGATGTCCTAAAAATCAAGTTTGAACGGAACCAAGAACAATAATATTACTTTTTTTCAGATAAATATGTGAAATATTTGAGTTCCTAAAAAGCTCTATGTGTTCTCAGACTGCTGAGAACTCTAAAAGAGCCACATGAGGCGAGATTAGCAGGGTCTTTTTCTTCAGGAAAAACATCCAAGCAGGAGATTTTGCATTTAATCTCATTCTGTCTAGAGATCTAAACAACTGAGATATAAATACATCCTACTAAGAGAGGGAAACAGAACTCAAAACTCAAAAGTTACAACAGCATACACACCGAAGCCAATGGGAAGTTTGACAGTCCAGTTGCAGTCGAGTCCACTAGGATAATTTCCAGGAAAACCGGGACTCAGGATGACTCCGTTGAGGTCGGTCAGGAAACCTCCACACTGAGCTTTAAAGATAAGAGCAGAATGCATACAGTGAGAGAAGATACAGAACCAAATGTGATTCTGAAAATGGAGACTCAACGGAAAAAGTGAAGGCCCTGATATACTTCAAACAGTTATTTTTTATACTTTGTTTGAGGGCAAAAAGAATGTTTAAGGTACAAACGAATATGATTTTGTTAACATCGCTAGTTTTGTGAACTATTCGTCTGTGCATGTCATTAAAAACAACAAATGTTTGCCCTTGTAATTACTTAAAATCTGAAAATGCTGTTTGTTTTCAGTTACATTCTCAGATGACGTCTCTATCGACGATTATGAGGTTTGGGTGTGGCTAACAAACTCAACCACACCCCTCCAAATGTCAGTTTTGACACCAACAGAAATGGTGAGGAGGAAGTTTCTGCTGTAATAACTCTCCCCAAACCCTTTTCCCCATCTTTCATGAATGAAATGATTTTACTTTTCTACATTCAATCAGCTCGCTGTGAAAAAAACTGTTAATTAGTTAAAGTTATTAGTAACTAAAGTTATGGTAATCATTAACCTCAACTTTTCTGAATTTGATTGTAATGCAGGACTGCTTTGAAACAATAGCTATTGTGAAAAGCGCAATACAAATAAACTTAAACTGAATTGAATACACACAGCATATTTAAATGATGAACAAACTACTCAATAGATAATAATGTACCTTTAAGGTCAATGGCTACCGTTATTATACAGTGCTCTATTTTAATGATCTAAGCGCAAAGTCTAAAGCTAAATTCCCGTATACGAATGTATGAACAATAATAACAAAGTGTGGTAAAAAAAAAAATCTGAGTTATATTCAAACACACGCCCCATATGGTCATGCAAACAACTCCCAAACCCGACAGGTGGACAAATCTAAATTGTTCATTTTTATTTTTTCTCTTTACTTTTTTTTTTTATTAAAATAAATATAAATATACATATAATAAATACTACAACTACTACTACTACTACTACTAATAATAATAATAACAATAACAATAATAATACATAAATGCAAATAGTCATGAATAAACTGGAAAAAAGCCTTCCATGAAGAACGCATGGAGGCAGTGTTTTTTATATTTATGTAGAAAATAATAATTTTGTAACATTTTAATCCTTTAATTTTTTTTTTTCATGCCACGGCCACTGTTTTCTCATTTAATATACCATTTCTCGAGGAACTGCGTCACAATTTGAAACAAACAAACAAACAAAAAAACGGTTGCAGCTTTCTGTTCATGCCTACTTTAAGTGATGGTATACTGTTTTTGAACATTCCGTCACCATGTGCTGCAGTATTTGAGGTTGTAAATGGTTCAGGTTGCTTGAGTGTACTGCTAAACACAACAATAGCATATGAGGAAGAAAAACAGTTTCATAAATATCTGAAAAACAGACTTCGCAAGCCACCAAGCCATATTTCTTTCTATTTGCCATGGACAGACAATGAATGGAACATGGTTCAGAACTTGTGATGTGGCACGGTGTGATTGTGCTTCTCGTCTGGTGTGTGAAACCCTCAGAGTCTTTCCGAGAGCAACCGTACAGGTGCGGATACATCTGCTACTCGACTCAACAGTGTATTTATGTTGATAACTTGATGTTGTTATGCTGGATGATTTTTTTCTTGTCTGAGGTAATGTCTATATGTACACAGGTATTTTTATGAAAAGAGTTTTCCCCACCTTAATTAAGAAAAAAAAAAAAA
>CAIGQQ010031697.1:1282549-1297344 GCA_903798035.1 Danio albolineatus
TTTAATTGGTCACACAAATTAATCACAAAAATGTCCAGCGGCACTACAGTTTGCTTTATCATTAATAATAATAAGAAATGCTACATTATATTTTAGAAATGTATGATATTTTGATTATATTATGTTCAAGTAAATTATAATTTAAAAGATAATTGTCAAAACTAGTCTCTAAACTATTTTTTTTTAGTACGGGAGGAAGAATACACAACATGTCATTTGAATTTCACAATCACCAGATATCTTATCCATAAATCACTATGCTGGCCAATATGTACAGTATCATTTAGTAACAAAATGAGTCTGAAATTTAAATATTATCATTAAAATCTGCAGATCTGCAAAATCTGATAATAGCCCAGCCCCCTACACTACTAAAAACCATCTATAAGCTTCCAGGTTTGGCTTTTAAACCTTTAAAAAGTCTAAACGTAACTGAAGGTCCCATAATGCAGTTGAATTTTTATGCAAAATAGAGGAAGAAAAAACATGACTCAACAAGATACAGAAAACTGCTAAATTACGAATATATTTTACAGTGTAGTTTAATTGGTCAAACAAAATAATCACAAAAATGTCCAGCGGCACTACAGTTTGCTTTATCATTAATAATAAGAAGAAATGTTACATTATATTTTAGAAATAAATGATATTTTGATTATATTATGTTCAAGTAAATTATAATTTAAAAGATAATTGTCAAAACTAGTCTCTAAACTATTTTTTTTAGTATGGGAGGAAGAATACACAACATGTCATTTGAATTTCACAATTGCTAGATATCTCATACATAAATCACCATGCTGGCCAATATGTACAGTATCATTAAGTAACAAACTATGAGTCTGAAATTTAAATAATATCATTAAAATCTGCTAAGTGCAGATCTGCAAAATCTGATAAGCGCCCACCTCTCCTATACTACTAAAAACCATCTATAAGCTTCCAGGTCTGGCTTTTAAAACCCTGTATTGACCTTTAAAAAGTCTAAACGTAACCGAAGGTCCCATAATGCAGTTTAACTTCATGCAAAATAGAGGAAGAAAAAACATGACTCAACAAGATACAGAAAACTGCTAATTTACGAATATATTTTACAGTGTAGTTTAATTGGTCACACAAATTAATCACAAAAATGTCCAGCGGCACAACAGTTTGCTTTATCATTAATAATAAGAAAAAAGTAACATTATATTTTAGAAATTAATGATATTTTGATTATATTAAGTAAATTATAATTTAAAAAAACTTGTCAAATCTAGTCTCTAAACTATTTTCTTTTTTTAGTATGGGAGGAACAATACACAACATGTCATTTGAATTTCACAATTGCTAGATATCTTATACATAAATCACCATGCTGGCCAATATGTACAGTATCATTAAGTAACAAACTATGAGTCTGAAATTTAAATAATAACATTAAAATCTGTTAGTGCAGATCTGCAAAATCTGATAATAGCCGACCCCCCTACACTACTAAAAAACATCTATAAGCTTCCAGGTCTGGCTTTTAAAAAACGTCTTGACCTTTAAAATGTCTAAATGTGACTCAAAGTTGAAGAAAATAGGTTCTGCAGACTCCCACGGAATAAACGCAGCTCCCCAGAAGCATTTATCATGGGAAGTCTTCACCCTAGTTTCCAATAACCTAGAAGTTTAAGCGCTGACTGGGCAAGTGATCAGAAATTTCCATCAAAGAGATTTATTATTCTGGGCCTTTTATAAAGGGTGATTCAAGCTAGTTATTTTAGACGTTTGGACCGTCAGGGCTGACAAGTGTGAAATGAGGGGCTGTCTGCGTATTACGGGTCTCATGCGGCACAACTGCAAATGGGGTTTATGCAGTGTTTTTCAGCCAACGATAAACTTCCGGTGAAAGGTTTATGTGACAGTTTTCAATTTCATAAGGTTCCTTTTACAGCATCGATGTTGTAATGTAATTAAAATACAATCCGTTAAATAAGCTTAAGCATTCATTTAGATGTTCAAGTGTGAAGCGAGATGATTGTTTAAATGAAAGCACCGTCAGTAGCTTGGGATTAAACAAAACTCTGGGGTAAAATAAATTCCCATATTTTAAAGTCCCCATGAACTGGAAACAGCAACCTTTTCTTTTTTTTTCATATTATTATTATTATTATTATTATTATTATTATTATTATTATTATTATTATTATTATTATAACCTTTATTTTACCAGGAAAGACACATTGGGATTAAGAATCTCTTTTACAAGAGCGTCCTGGTCTAGATTATGCAGTATACTGTACATGTCACATGGGTCTAACAGACGACAAAAAAAAAAAAAAAAAAAAAAATTGACAGTTAACATAAATCACACATTGACAAACAAACTATTCAAAACATCTACAAGCCTGTACTTCAAGTTCTAAATCATCTCTACTCTTTTTAAAAGCATTTAGTGAAATGAATTCATTAAACTGCAACTTTGTTTGTAAATTATTTCATGCAAAAGGTCCATGGTAAACAGTATATAAAGAATGAAGACTCTGAGACGAAGCATGCATATAGATGTCACCGTAGTCCAATATCAGCATAAATGTTTCATCGACCAGCTTCTTTTTAGCATCAAAAGAAAGGAAGTTCTTAATTCTAAAATAGAAGCCTAAAATCTCTTTTAATTTTTTCATATTGTGATGCAGTTAATATAGAAACGAAATATTAAATGAGGAAACGGGGGGCGTGGTTTATTTTTTCTACTGCGAGCTGACTGGATGTAGTACAGTTGGCATTTCAATCAGAAAGATGGGGGAAAAGGGGTTATTACAACCTAACAGACTCCTCCTCATCATCAATTTGCTTGTTGACTGTTTGAGAGGTGTGGTTAAGTGTGTTAGCCACGCCCAATACCTTAAACAGACGTAACGTGAAGCGTGTTTTCACGTGAAAGGAAACTTTTATTCTTCTTAATGACATGCACGGATCAATTTCTCACCAGAAAGCTAGCAATGTGAGCTAACAAAATCAATCTGGTTAGTTTTGATTTGTAATTTAAAGACGCGGCATGGAAAAATGGATTTCAATGCAGTGCTTCTTGTGCATTCATTGTGCCACTTTATCATATCTTTCTTTTTATTTGACATAAGTAAGTGAATAATCTTGATTCGTCAATGATATTCACAATAAAGTTTTAAAAACCTTGATGTGGAGTACGAACTACAGTATACTACTCCTGGTAAAAGGTACACGGTGACACTACATTCTAAAAATAAAAACAAATACAATCACAAATATCCATTAAAACATACTGTAACATTCATCAGCATACTCCTCTGTTTAACTAAAACTAACCGCATATATCAGTCAGGCAGTGAAGATCATTAAAAAAATCAGATCTGAAAATGTGACGATTTTGTAATTGCTTAACCGCAAGCGATTGGGCTGGCTGACTAAAAATTCAAGTCTGTGTGCATATACTCAGGGGCGGACTTAGGCACAATCCCAGTACTATTTATTTATTTTTTTACACTTTTTTTATTTAAAGTGCTTTACATACAATGGGGAAAATAAATATTAAACGTCATGTTTTTTTTTGTTGTTTTTTTCCTGGGAATAATATTTCTAAAGAAGCTGTTGACATGGAATTGAGCCAGATTTTGGAAAAACCCAAAGAATAAAAAAAAAAAAAAAAAACGTTCTCCTATTACACATACTCAAAAATGAGTTATGTGTAATGACAATGAAATGACACAAGGAGAAAGTACAGAACTACTTCAACATATTTAATACTTCAACATTATGTAAAAATCTTGATGGTTCTGTGAGTCCCATCAATCAAATCTGATGTTTGATTTGTATTTTCTATTGGATTCAGGTCAGGTGATTGGCTGGGCCATTCTACAGCTTGATTTTCTTTCTCTGAAAGCATTTGAGAGTCTCCTTGGCTGTGTTTTGGATTATTGTCGTGCTGAAATGTCAACCCTGGTTCCATCTTCATCATCCTGCTAATCTATATGTTGGACTGAAGCAGTTAATATTCACTTACGGTGACGAAGGGCTGAGGGTTGCTGAATAACTACTGAGAGATTTCAGCTGCTGTCTGGTCTTTCACTGCCTTTCTACGCCTTCCTTTCTTTTTGTGTTCAACACTTTTTCCCTGCATCATTTCATTTTATTATGCATAACCTAATTTGTAAACTAATTAGATTTCTTTTCTTTGGGAGACTTCCGGTTTAGCATCCGCCATGTGAAGTTGCAAAGTCGGGAGCTCAGCAAACTAATTCTTAAATTTACTAAATACATAGTTACAGCCTACTAGTTTATTGTCGCAGCTGCTAATTTGTTTTGTGGACTATTTCTGAAATTGCGCCTTGATGTCGAAAGCATCACGTCAGAAAAAGACTGATTTGGCAAGCTCGAATGGGTCCGCCAAGTCGGCCAAAGACGAATTAAGCATAATTGATGGCGTTACCATAACGGCAGCGATCAAGTCCTTGCAAACTGGAATTCACAATAAGTTTGACACGCATGCGGCTGAGTTCCAAAAATAAATATCCCTGTGGGAAGATTTGTTTTCTTAGCATATATGGATTTATTTGGTTGTCACCAACATCCCAGTAAATTTCAAGTCAATGGCACCTTTAGAAATATGTTTTTTGAGAAAAATGTTCAAGACTTATTTTCCTCACTGTAAATAAGAAAATAAGAAACAAGTATAAGAAATAAAAACTAGTAAAATAATAAAAATAATCAAAAACAGATTATCAATCTCACCGATGCAGGTTGGTGGGCTTGGCTGCCAGTAGAACCTGTTGTCCACCTGAATGCAGGTGATTCTGGGTTCGCCTTGGAGGTCGTAGCCTGGATCACACGCGAAGGTCATGGTGTCGCCCGGTTCCTTCCCTTCTCCGCTGCGGCTGCCATTCATGGGCGTCCCGGGATCCCTGCAGGCAGTCGCAACTGAACCTGCATAATAGGAAATGATGACCGGCTGAGCTCACTTTTCACTTACCAGGATTTCTCCACATGAGGTGGCATTTCCTGCTTGGAAATGAGGTTGCGTGGCCTCGGTGCCGCACAATGGCTCACTGGGAGCTCTGTCGAAGCAGAACGCCATCTAATGCAGGTCTGAGATACAGTACGGCAGCACCGCTGAAAGGCTGAAAAATCTCTCGCTAATGGAGGTATTCTTGTGCATTTACTTTGAAATTACTTTTACTTTCTTTGAATAGCAGAACCGTTTTTCTTTAAAAGCATTCTTTTACAGAAAGAATCAACTTTTTACAGAAAGAATCAACTCAATTACACTCGAAGTGTGTCACACAAGAGGTAAAATGCTATAATAATAATAATAATAATAATAATAATAATTTTTTCATTTTTTCATTTAGATCATTTAGTGTCACTGCACCCAAACATTGGAACGCTCTACCACATTCACTCCGGATTTGATAAACGGACCACTTTTGCTTGACCCACCTGTACTCTACATATTTGTCTCTCAGGTCTTGTTTTGTATTTCCAGTTTTTTATTTTTGATCTTTTGAAGTTGAATGAAGGCTATACAGTGTGCTGTTAAATGCAGAGCTCCTCTATTAAAAAAAAATAATAATTAAATTAAATAATTAAATAAACAAATACAAAAAAAAAAAAAAAACGCTGCAAGTTCTAAAAGAGATCAAGCCTTAGCCAGGTCAGAAAAAGTAATGCAGAAGTAACTCAAAAGAAATGTATCGCATTACTTACCATAAAAAAGAACTAAGTAACACAACTAAATGCTTTTTTGAGGAGAAACTCAATATTGTAATGCATCACTTTCTAAAGTAACTTTCCCCAACACTGATCACAATAGTCCTACACAATGATCCCTGCTGCAGGAAAACATAGCAGGAATAAATTAAATCAGAAGTAATAAAATATACAAAAAAAAAAACAAAACAAAAAACTACAAAAAGAAAAACCTAACATTAAATGAACCTTTTAAACAGTAACACTATTTCAGTTTATTACTTTTTTACTGTATTTGGGATAAAATAAATGCAGCCATGGTGAGCTTAGTAATCTTCTTTTCGTTGTTTTTTTTTTTTTTTTTTTTTTTTTTTTTACATTAGTGGTCTTCTGAAAACAATAAACCATTTGGATTTTTATTCTATGCACTATTATAACCTCACAGAAGCAAACAACCTTGTACAATATGTGTACTAAAATGCTTCATTACAGAGGAATCAACTGAACCAACTCTAATTTCAACAGAACACACACATACATCATTACCATACCTTAAAAATTACTCCAGTACAAAATGTTATAGATACAATTTCTGTCACGCCATCCACTCGGACTAATGATGCAGTGCCATTCACTTAAATGGCTTCATAAGTTGTGACCTTTTTCATTTTATTTGCTACCACAGTGTTGAACTGATTTAAAAAAAATATATAATAATAATTATACAATAATAAATAAAATAATAAATATAAATATAAATAAAAGCTACTTACTTGAGAAGTCAATGGCAAAACCAGATTTGCTAATGTAGAAGTCTGTCTCAAACTGGATGGTGACCACGTTGAGAGTGCTGTGAATGCCATCAGGTAACAGAGAACCGCTCACTTCCTTCAGCGCCATCTCGTTTTCCGGGTGTCCATCCCAAACCTTCAGGATATCATGCGATGCTTCCGTATCAAACGCCAGGAACTGCAAGCTAAAGAAACAAATTTTAACTAAGCCTCATTCAGACTGAAATTTTACAGACTCAGTAATCCAGTCAAATTGTGTCTACTCTTTACTTATATTCTGTTGAATTGGTTCCATTTTGTTCCAAAATAGTTCCATCACTACAATTATAAACATTACTGTAACGACCAGTGCAAATCTACAGTATTTAATGCATGTATTCATGTTTAAATGTTAACTTTTATTAACAGTAATAAATTCAAATGTTGTTTTTGTTGCAGTTACATTTGTTTTAACTATTATTAAAGTACAGATGTCACCACTTCAAAATAATCCCTCTGTCACCCTTGTTTACGCCGCGGAGATACCTACGTATGCCAGCAGATTTTTTTATCCGCTGGGTGGCGCTTTAACCATAGACATACCTGTCAACCCTCCCGTTTTTCCTGGGATTCTCCCGCATTTTACAGTTCTATCCCGCTATCATCCCGTAAAGGTGTTTTCCCGTATTTCTCCCGTATTTGAAGTCATTTGCTGAGGGATGACATTAAAGAGTCGATCCTCCCTATACGCAACCCATACTGCCGAACCACCAGGGGCTGCCCCTTGCTCTTAAATGTGAGTGTGTTCTGTGCTTTCGGTTAATTTAGGCATGAAACACTTTGAAATAAATATAAAAACGGCGGGTATAGTGATAAATAGAAGCTGTTTCCCAAATGGATTCTGTACACGCGATTTGAAGCGGAGTGAAAGTCTAGGTTTTGGGTGCGTGTTTGAACAGACATATACACATAATTAATAATAATAACATTTAAAGATGTCGATCTTGAAGTTTTTTTTTTTTTTTCAAACACAACTAATTTTGTCATAAATGAGCATAAAACGTTAGGAAAGCAATCAAATGTTTTCATTATAATGTCAGATGTGTGCATTGTTAAAGTGACACCTCTGTTATTTAATGTAATCAAACAAACAAATCTAAATAAATGATTCATTTGTTGCTCTTTATTCAGAATGTGTGAGTTATACTGTACAGTGAGTAAAAGATTAATGAGATTCGATAACTTTCTTTATAATAGCTAATTTTAATAAGCTAAACTGTTTGCTAATGAATACTATTTATTTTTCCTTTAAAAAAAAAGGAGGGGGGAGGGGTGTCCTTTTTATGGTGGGCATATCCCTTATTTTCACATCCCAATGTTGACAGGTCTGCATAGATTTTCAGCTTTTTACCTGGCAACACTCCCGTATTTTAGACCCACCCTCCTATTTTGAATTATTTATATGGTCCAATCTAATTATGAGAATTACCAAGTTGCCAGATCTTGTATGAAGCTCAGCTCATCACCTTACAAAATTGATGAAATATCCAAATTTTGAAGCATTTTTTACCTCAATCTGGCAACATACATTACAACTTCCACTGTTGATTTATGCACAGGCGATATAGCAACGCCATTAGTAGTAGATCTTACTCAGTAATCCAACCAAATTACTTGCATTTATTACATGTTTAAATGTAAACTGTATTAACATTATATTTATTTGTATTATCATTAAATATGAATAAATACATATATCTTACAGACATATGCTCAATAATCCAATCAAATTGCTTGCATTCTTTACCATTTTGTTCCACACTAGTTTCATCAAAACATTATTAAACATTACTGTAACAACCATTGCAAATATTATTTTACCAAAAGCAATAAATTCAAATGTCGCAGTTGCATTTGTATAACCATCATATTTATTTGTATTATCATTAAATATGAATTAATACAGATACCTTACAGATCCAACCAAATTACTGTACGCCCATTCTTTATCAACATGCTTTGCTGAACTGGTTCCATTTTGTTCCACAATAGTTTAATGTTTTAGCATTAGTCTACTTTATTAACAAACATTACTGTAACATCCAATGCAAATATATTTATTGCACGCATTACATGCTTAAATGAACACTTTTACTAACAGTAATACATTCAAATGATGATTTTGTTGCAGTTGCATTTGTATTAACATTATATTTATTTGAATTATCATTAAATATGAATGAATACAGATAATTTACAGACAGATACTCAGTAATCAAACCAAATTACTTCAATTATTTACTTATATTCTGTTGAACTGGTTCCACAATAGTTTTCATTAGTCCACTTCATTAATAAACAGTACTGTAGCAACCAATGCAGACATTTATAATGCATGCATTAAATCTAAACTTTAAATAGCAGTAATAAATTCAAATGTTGCAGCTGCATTTGTATTAGCTATAATTAAAGATTAATTAATACAAATAATTCACAGACAAATACTCAGTAATCAATCCAAATTACTTCCATTTGTTACTTAATATTATATTTTGCTGAATTGGTTGCATTTAGTAACAATAGTTTTATCATTAATGTTTTATCATTAGTCCACTTTATTAATAAACATTAAAGAAACAGCCAATGCATATTGTTTTAATGACTGTATAAAAATTTAAAGCTAAACTTATTACTATAAGTAATTTATTCTACTAACAGTTATAATACCAAATGTTGCAGTTGTATTACCGATCATTAAAGATTAATTAATACTTTAACAAGTGCATTGCTTATTCTTAATTGATGTTAATGCATTTGCTAACAATAATTAATGGGATCTTTTACATTAATAATGCTAGAGTTAAGCAGTAATTAACTATACTAACACTAATAATAATAATAACAACAGTTATATTTGCATTAACTACAATTAAAGATGAATTCATACAGACACTTTACAGACAACTGCTCAGTAATTCAGTCAAATTAACCCAATTATTTACTTTATTGTTTATACTGTGTTGATTTGGTTCCATTTTGTTCCACATTAGTTCCTTTTTTAGCATGAATTCACTTCATTAATAAACATTACTGTAACAACCAATGCAAACATTTATAATGCATGCATTACATGTTTAAATCTAGACATTAAATGACAGTAATAAGTTCAAATGTTGTTTTGTTGCAGTTGTATTAACTATAATTAAAGATGAATTAATGCAGCTAATTTACAATTACAGTAATATTTTTGCTGAACTGGTTCCATAATGTTCCACAGTAGTTTCATTTTTATCATTAGTCCACTTCATTAATAAACATTACTGTAACAACCAATGCAAATCATTTTAATGTATAAAAATTTAAAGCTAAACGTATTACTAACAGTAATTTATTCTACTAACAGTTATTATAGTAAACGTTGCAGTTGTAATGATTAAATATTAATTAATACTGTCACAAGCGCATTGCTCATCCCTAATTGATGTCAATGCATTTGCTAACAATAATTAATGTGATCTTTTACCATTGATAATGGTGAAGTTAAGCAGCAATTAATTCTACTAACACTAATAATAACAGTTCTATTTGCATTAACTACAATTAAAGATGAATTAATACAGATACTTTAGAGACAAATACTCAGTAATCCAGTCAAATTAACCCGATTGTTTACTTTATTGTTTATACTGTGTTGATTTGGGTCAATTTTGTTCCACAATAGTTCCTTTTTTAGCAGTAATTCAATCTATTAATAAACATTACTGTAACAGCCAATGCAAATATTTATAATGCATGCATTACATGTTTAAATCTAGACATTAAATAACAGTAATAAGTTCAAATGTTGTTTTGTTGCAGTTGTATGAACTATAATTAAAGATGAATTAATACAGCTAATTTACAATTACAGTATTTTGCTGAACTGGTTCCATAATGTTCCACAATAGTTTCATTTTTACCATTAGTCCACTTCATTAATAAACATTACTGTAACAACCAATGCAAATCATTTTAATGCATGTATAAAATTTTAAAGCTAAACGTATTACTCACAGTAATTTATTCTACTAACAGTTATAATAGTAAACGTTGCAGTTGTACTAACTATGATTAAATGATTAAATATTAATTAATACTGTCACAAGCGCATTGCTCATCCCTAATTGATGTTAATGCATTTGCTAACAATAATTAATAGGATCTTTTACCATTGATAATGCTGAAGTTAAGCAGCAATTAATTCTACTACTACTAATAATAACAGTTCTATTTGCATTAACTACAATTAAAGATGAATTAATACAGATACTTTACAGACAAATACTCAGTAATCCAGTCAAATTAACCCAATTGTTTACTTTATTTATACCCTGTTGATTTGGTTCCGTTTTGTTCCACAATAGTTCCTTTTTTAGCATTAGTTCACTTCATTAATAAACATTACTGTAACATCCAATGCAACTATTTATAAGGTAACACTTTATTTTGATGGTCCATTTGAGTATTAGAAGACTGTCTGCATAATATCTGCTGATACTGCTCCTTCAACAGACATTTAACTGACTATACTGTAAGAAACCTTGCAACTACATGTCAACTTACACTACCCCTACCCCTAACATCAACCTAAAAGTTTACTTATAATCTACTGAAAATGAGTTGGCATGTATATGCAGTGTAACTTAATTTAACTAATGGACCATCAAAATAAAGTGTAACCATTTATAATGCATGCATTATGTGTTTAAATCTAGACTTTAAATAACAGTAATAAATTAAAATGTTGTTTTTGTTGCAGTTGCAGTTGTATGAACTATAATTAAAGATGAATTAATACAGATAATTTACAATTACAGTAATATTTTGCTGAATAGGTTCCATTATGTTCCACAATAGTTTCATTTCCACAATAGTATCATTCACTTCATAATAAACAGTAATGTAACAACAAATGCAAATCATTTTAATGCATGTATAAAATGTTAAAGCTAAACTTACTACTAACAGTAATTAATTCTAACAGTTATAATACGAAATGTTCCATTTGTATTAACTATCATTAAAGATGAATTAATACTGCAACAATTGCATTGCTCAATCCTAATTGATGTCAATGCATTAGCTAACAATAATTAATGGGATCATTTACTAACAATGCTAAAGTTAAACAGTAATTAATTCTACTAACACTAATAATAACAGTTCTATTTGCATTAACTACAATTAAAGATGAATTCATACAGACACTTTACAGACCAATACTCAGTAATCCAGTCAATTCAACCAAATTATTTACTTTATTATTTATACTCTGCTGATTTAGTTCCATTTTGCTCCACATTAGCTCCTTTTTTTAGCATTAGTTCCTTTCATTAATAAACATTACTGTAACAGCCAATGCAAATATTTATAATGCATGCATTGCATGTTTAAATCTAGACTTTAAATAACAGTAATAAGTTCAAATGTTGTTTTTGTTGCAGTTGTATTAACCATAATTAAACATGAATTAATACAGATAATTTACAATTACAATAATATTTTGCTTAACTGATTCCATAATGTTTCACAATAGTTTCATTTTTACCATTAGTCCACTTCATTAATAAACATTACTGTAACAACCAATGCAAATCATTTTAATGCATGTATAAAATTTTAAAGCTAAACTTACTACTAACAGTAATTTATTCTACTAACAGTTATAATACGAACCGTTCCATTTGTATTAACAATCATTAAAGATGAATGAATACTGTAACAATTGCATTGCTCATTCCTAATTGATGTTAATGCATTAGCTAACAATAATTAATGGGATCATTTACTATTAACAATGCTAAAGTTAAACAGTAATTAATTCTACTAACACTAATAATAATAACAGTTCTATTTGCATGAACTGCCTTAAAGGATGAATTAATACTGCAACAAACGCATAGCTTATTCTTAGTTGATGTTAATGCATAGCTAACAATAATTAATGGGACCTTTTACCATTATTTATTTAATGCATACTTCCAACCCCATCAAAAGAAGACTAATGCTAATGCATAAACACGCTGTAAACAGATCAAAGGCCTCAATCAAAATAAAAGGACATTTTGCGAGTATTGTACTGTAGGTGGATTATACTCCACTTCAGGTCAGGGTTGATGCAATCTCTTTAACATTAATAAGCTCGACTCTTTCCTCTGCAATTCCTCTAATGAATGCCTTGAACTGAGTCTCTAAATACCCATTATAGCTTTCAGCTCTCCGAGCTTCGATATCACTAAGACACTGACAGTATGCGTCAGGCTAAAATATGAATTGATCTATTGCCAGTGACTTAATGAGCTGCATTTCCATCTGCAGGTTAATAAACACTGTGAAGAAAAAGAAAAAAAAAAGATGATGATGAGAAAAGCAGGTTGAGGACTCACAGGCTTTTTGGTTTCAACTTAAAATATGTGCCTAAAATCGTTTTAAAGATCTATGAATTCAAATTATTAAAGGGATAGTTTACACAAAAAAGAAAATTATGTCATCATTTTACTCAACCTTAACTAAGTTTTGAGTTTCATTCATCTGTTGAGGACAAAAGAAGACGTTTTGGGGTGAAGAAATAGCATAATCTTTTTTAACAATTGATTTTTTTGGTTCAAAATATCTTCTTTTGCATTCAAAAGAAAAAAAAAACTCATAAAGATTTTAAAATATGAGGAATAATAAATGGTGATGTCATTTTTAACATGAACTATCATTTTATCGCTGTTTATTGCTAAACATTGATGAAAAACTCCAGAGTGATGAGGGAAAACCTAGACATTCACATAATTCGTGATGAAGTTGATTCTTCAAGTAAAATATTTGTATTGATTTGAGGTTTGAAATTTAGCTGCTTCATGCAGATGACTGATTCAATGACGGAGGTGTAGAACTGTTTTAGGAGCTGCTCGCTCCTGCCACCTTCTGGTCGACGCTACAGAGCACTGCGCACCAGAACAGCCCGACACAGAAGCAGTTAAAAAAAAAAAAAAAAACTCAAAATGGTCAAGTGTGATTAAATAATTACAGAATATTTTATATCTTATTATATATTATATTATATTATATTATATTATATTATATTATATTATATTATATTATATTATATATTTTATCAATCACTTTAAACATGCAGTCACTATGTTTGTTGTTTGTTCGTTCATTCATTCATTCATTCATTCATTCATTCATTCATTCATTCATTCATTCATTCATTCATTCATTCATTCATTCATTCATTCATTCATTCATTCATTCATTCATTTATTTATTTATTTATTTATTTATTTATTTATTTATTTATTTATTTATTTATTTATTTATGTGTTTATTGGTTTTTAAATAATAATAATAATAATAATAATAATAATAATAATAATAATAATAATAATAATAATAATAGTAATAACAATAGTTGTTGTTATTATTATTATTATTATTAATATTATTATTATTATTATTATTGTTATTATTATTATTATTATTATTATTATTAGGCTGGCTTGTGAAAGCAAGCCAGACTACTGAAATCCTTTCTAAACTTAATATTATTATTATTCTTCTTCTTCTGAGACTAAAAAAACTAAATCTATCTCCTCCTAGAGCTTTTGAGCTATGACCACCAAACTCGGACCAGACCTCCAAACTATTCTGACTCGTGTTGCTATATCTCCTCAGACTGATCCGACTTTCGGTTTTCCGAAAAACGTCCCGGGACCACCGGAAAAATCCCATTGACTTAACATTGGACCAAACTTTGTGACCTCATAACTCTGCGTCAGACTGTCGCACAAACTTCTAACTGGGCTCATTTTACTCAGACTATCAAACTGCCAATAACTGAAGACCTTTTAACTTTCTAGCCACGCCCTAGCAACCACTTTTGGGACCCTAGAAACTGTCCCATAGACTTCCATTCAAAAGACTGTCATTGACTTTACATTGGATCAAACTTTGTGAGCTCATAACTCTGCATCAGACTGTCATACAGACTTATGGCTGAGCTCATTTAACTCAGACCACCAAACTTCCAATCACTGATGAGCTTTTAACATTCTAGCCACACCCTAACTACCATATACTGCACCCTAGCAACTGTCCCATAGACTTCCATTGCAAGAGACTGCCATTGACTTAACATAGGATCAAACTTTGTGACCTCATAGCTCTGCATCAGACTGTCATAGGGACTTATGGCTGATCTTTAACTTCTATCTATCTATCTATCTATCTATCTATCTATCTATCTATCTATCTATCTATCTATCTATCTATCTATCTATCTATCTATCTATCTATCTATCTATC
>CAIGQQ010031697.1:1323728-1333905 GCA_903798035.1 Danio albolineatus
CTGTGTATATGTATATGTATATGTATATATACATGTTTCTTTATTTAACCAGATGAAAAACCCATTGAGATCAAGATCTCATTTACAAGGGTGACCTGGCCAAGAGGTCCGCAACACATGACTTATGAAATAATAATAATAATAATAATAATAAAAATAAAATATAGTAATAATAATGATATTAATGATAGTAATAATAATAGTAAAAAAAAAAAATGTTGTTCAGCTACAACACATTACAATATATTAAAAACACATACAGGATGAGGGGACGGCATGACTAAAGGCTCGCTTCCCAAATTCAGTTCTAAAGTATTTGTTATTCCTACTTTGGAAATCAGTGGTTACAGTTTTTCAGCTTTCTTCAAACATTTTTGGTGTGAAAAATCTTTTGTGTTCAAAAAGGTTTGAAATCACTTGAGGGAAAGGAATAGTATTTTTAAATTATTATTTTTAGGTGAACTATCCCTTTAACAAACCTTTCAGCTAATTTTTACATTTATTTATTTATTTATTTTCCTTCAGCTTAGTCTCTACTTCAGAGGTCGCCACAGCGGAATGAACTGCCAACTATTCCTACATATGTTTTAGGCCCATACACACTCATTCACACACACTCATACATTGTGACCGATTTAGTTTATTCAGTTCCCCTATAGCGCTTGTCTTTGGACTGTGAGGGAAACCGGAGAACCCGGAGGAAAACCCACACGAACACGGGGAGAACATGCAAACTCCACATAGAGATGCCAACTAATCCAGCCGGGACTCAAAGCAGCGACCTTCTAGCTGTGAGGTGACAGCATTAACTACTGCGCCTAGCTAATTTATATTTACTATGAATGGTTTTTTTGAACTTTCAAATTCACCAAAGCATCCTGCAGAATAAAAATAAATAAATAAATCATACTTGCATACTAATTCAGACATGCTCAAATCCTCATGCCAGATACCAGAAATGCTCAACTTTTGAGTGGGAGCAAAAGTTTAACACTCCCATCGCAGCCTCTCATTCATCAGTAAATGATGGTGAAGCATTGTACGAAAGGCCTTTGTAAATTGCAACTTTATGAAATTCCAGATGGGACTAATAAAAGTACAGTCATCTGCAGTCTTAGCAGGGCTGAATTGAATTATCATCAAAGCTCATCAAGTATGAAATATTAGTCAAGCCAAGTTGATGCTGCGTGTCCCACTCGATTATCTGATCGCTTGTGGGCGCCACTCGACTAGATTGAGGAGTCTGTAAACTGCTCAGAAGACTTTTAAGTTGTATTTGAAACACCTCAACTGAACCCAAACTTCATCTTCACTTCCCAAGCTACACCGGGGAGGAAGCCTGCGAAGAGCTACTGAAGTCATGTAATGTAAGACTAGTCGTGACAGACGGAAGAAAAAAAAAAACTTCAAACTGTAGTTTCCTAAAAGCAGTGTGGAAGAAAGTGAGAGCAGGAGAAGTCTTACTAGTGTACACAAGCTTAAATCCCTCAGCGGTGTCCTCTTGGTCGGAATAAAACTCAAGCCACAGGTGGTTTGATGTGCTGGTCAGCGACTGACCCAACATGGATGACCCAGAGAAGGCTCCTAGGACGTCTGCAGTGTTGTCTGGACCATCATACAACTGGGGAGAGAAAACGGAAAAATCTGTGGAGATTTCTGTGCAAAGATTAAATGTGTTGTAGGAACGTTATGCAAATGTTTGAATGATGTTTTCTGAAACGTTCCCATTGACATTTTTTTATCAAATGTTAGTGATAGTTAATAGACTAGAAAAAAGTTAAATATAATGGTAAATATTGTACATTATATTGAAAACTATATTATTATATGAGTCGTTTGAGGTATGCAAAGGTCCATCTGGACAAAACTGAATCATTTTGGAATATACTGTGGACAGATGCCACAACCATATGAGCTTTGCATGGCGGATAAAGAACACCAACAGTAGAAGAACATGCTCCCTATCGTAAAATATGGGGGAGAGTACATCATGCTGTGGGGCTGTTGCAAGCACAGGTACTGGAAACCCTGTCAGAGGTAAAGGCTGTATAGGTTCCATCCAGTATCAGCAGATTCTGAAGAACAATGTTCAGGAATTAGTCAAGAGGCTGAAGTTACAGTAGGGTTGGATCATTCAGCAGGACAATGACCCAATGCACAGTTCCAGATCTACAATGGAATTCATGCACAAAAATGATACAATGTTCTAGAGCAGAGATGCACAAAGTAGGGCCCGCGGGCCAAAGTTGGCCCATTGTAACCTTTGATTTGGCCCACCATTTCAACTTAGAGGATAGTGAGAATGATGGAGAGGATTGGAGCGAATGCCTTTAACACAGAGATCATCATTTCTAATTTGACGTAACATTTTTTGTTAGTACGAGGTCCCTTTCATCGCTGCTTGCAGCTTGAATTTGTTGATTTCATTGCTGAGCTACAAAAAAAGCAAACTTGATGAATGAATCAGATTTTTTTAAATATAAATACTGTCATTCAACAGATAGAGGACTATGCAGAAGACATTGGTGAGCAAGTCAAGGCAAAAACTAGTGTAATTCTGTTCTAAATGAGATTTTGTTTTGTTTTGTTCATTATATGAAATATTTATATTAAACTAATAATATTTATATAAAATTTATATTAAATATTAAATTAAATGTAAAAAAATGACTGTATTAGTTAATATAAAGCAATGTTTTCTAGTCATAAATTAGGAAATTACCCATGGTAACCATATTCACCACCGGCCCACTAGCCTCAATCAAGTTTGGTCTTTGGCCCTTCATAAGAAAAAGTTTGGTCACCCCTGTTCTAGAGCGACCTGAACATGATCGAAAATCTATGGATTGGTTTGAAAAGGGCTGTTCACGCTCAAAAAGATTGGTCCAAAATGCCTTCAGCAAGAATTCAGAGACTTTTCCTTGACTATAAGAAACGTCTACAGGCTGTTATTTTAGCAAGTCAAGGTAAGTCAAGGCAAAAACTAGTGTAATTCTGTTATAAATGAGAATTTGTTTTGTTCATTATATGAAATGTAAACATATTTATATTCAATTAATATTAAATATTAAATGAAATGTAAAAAAAAAATACTGTATTAGTTAATATAAAGCAATCTTTTCTAGTCATAAATTAGGAAATTACCCATGGTAACTATATTTACCTTTGGCCCACTAGCCTCAATCAAGTTTGGTTTTTGGCCTTTCATAAGAAAAAGTTTGGTCACCCCTGTTCTAGAGCGACCTGAACATCATCAAAAATCTATGGATTGATTTGAAAAGGGCCGTTCACACTCAAAAAGAATGGTCCAAAATGCCTTCAGCAAGAATTCAGGGACTTATCCTTGACTGTAAGCAGTGCCTACAGGGTGTTATTTTAGCAAGTCAAGGCAAGTCAAGGCAAAAACTAGTGTAAGTTTATTTTGTTTTGTACATTATATGAAATGTAAAAATATTTATATTAAATTAATATTAAATATTAAATCAAATGTAAAAAAAAAACTGTATTAGTTAATATAAAGCAATCTTTTCTAGTCATAAATTAGGAAATTACCCATGGTAATTATATTTACCTTCGGCCCACTAGCCTCAATCAAGTTTGGTTTTTGGCCCTTCATAAGAAAAAGTTTGGTCACCCCTGTTCTAGAACGACCTAAACATCATTGAAAATCTATGGATTTATTTGAAAAGGGCCATACACATTTAAACAGAATGGTCCAAATTGCCTTCAGCAAGTATTCAGGGACTTATCCTTGACTATAAGAAACGTCTACAGGCTGTTATTTCAGCAAGTCAAGGTAAGTCAAGGCAAAAACTAGTGTAATTCTGTTCTAAATGAGATTTTGTTTTGTTCATTATATGAAATGTAAAAATATTTATATTAAATTAATATTAAATATTAAATCAAATGTAAAAAATACTGTATTAATTAAATATAGAGCAATGTTTTCTAGTCATAAATTAGGAAATTACCTATGGTAACTATATTTACCTTCGGCCCACTAGCCTCAATCAAGTTTGGTTTTTGACCATTCATAAGAAAAAGTTTGGTCACCCCAGTTCTAGAGCGACCTGAACATCATTGAAAATCTATGGACTGATTTGAAAAGGGCCATTCACACTCAAACAGAATTGTCCAAAATGCCTTCAGCAAGAATTCAGGGACTTATCCTTGACTATAAGCAGCGTCTACAGGCTGTTATTTCAGCAAAATTGGCTGTACAAAAGATTGATGCCATTATTCTGTTGGGGTGCCCAAATTTTTGCACCTGTCTGTTTTTGTTATGACGTACGTTGCATTGCATCTGTTGATTAAATAAATGCTGTGTCAGAACTGAATGTTGCTTTTTCCCTAAGGCATACAACATATCAAATTAAAGGCCAGCAGGCTGCAATTATGTAAATTATCAGAGGTGCCCAAACTTTTGCCAAAAACTTAAAACTATATGTACATATATAGTCACTCAGAATATATATAAACAAAAACACAGATAACATTGAACCATATTCGCTTAACATTACGGAAAGAGACAGTGCCAGACTTTTCCTAGAGTATTCAGCTGTGTTTTAGTTCACATAAGCAAACAACACTTAAGCAATAACCCACATTGCAAATAAACTGAACAACCGTGTACACATTTGATCAGATAAAGTGCTTGTGGAGTTTTAGCATCAAATAAATGTGTGTTTAAGCCTGTGCAAACTCAGTACCGGTGTAAAAAGCGGTATTTACCTTGAGAACGTCACCTTGAGCCAGATGAAAGCTGCTGGCAGTGATGTTGATTCCTTTCCCAGCCTGCACTTGGATGTTATAGATGCACTCATGGTTGTTGTCGTAATTGCGAGGGTAGTTTGGAGACAACAGAACGCCGGCGTTTTTGGACACGGTTGATCCGCACTCAGCTGTGGACAGGAGAGGAAGGTGTCAATTCGGGGAAATTCATTAAAAGCTAAAATCTAGGTATCCATAAAGACAACCTAGATATCATAATATGATGTAGACTGAAAAGAAAATAAATCTTGATAAATCAGTCACTCATTAGTTGCATTAGAGTCAGTCGTGTACTGCAAAATGCATTCTATTGCAAGTGTAAACAAATGCGTAAAAAGTCATGGCAGATTTTCTTTCTAGAGTTGTTTTTTGATTTGTCTGGCAAAGAGTGTGAAATTCTCTCAAAATTGGACTTAAAAGCCACTGAAATAGACAAAAAAAATTAAATAGAAATCTGTATTAATCAAGTTATCATCAATGGATAAAGCAAACCTCCAAACAAACTGTAAGCAATGCTTTTATGAAAAATACTATTTAATATTATATATTAAAATTATGTAATAATATACATAAAATTATTTTCATTCATTCATTTTCTTGTCAGCTTAGTCCCTTTATTAATCCGGGGTCGCCACAGCGGAATGAACCGCCAACTTATCCAGCATGTTTTTATGCAGCAGATGCCCCCTTCCAGCTGTAACCCATCTCTGGGAAACATCCATACACACTCTAGCACACTCATACACTACAGACAATTTAGCCTACCCTATTTACCTATACCACACCTGTTTGGACATGTGGGGGAAACCGGAGCACCGGGAGGAAACCCACGCAACCACGGGGAGAACATGCAAACTCCACAAAGAAACGCCAACTGACCCAGCCGGGGCTCGAACCAGCGATCTTCTTGCTATAATTGCTACTCACTACGCCACCGTGGCGCCATGATTATTTTTTTAACATGTATATAATTATTTCATATATTATAAGATTATTTAATATATTATGTATACATACACATACCCACATTAAATATTACTACAATAACTTATAGTAAGTACTATCCGCTTGTTAAGTGTGACGTCAAGCGAAGGGGCTTCCGGGTCCAAGCACTCTATTAGACTGTATGGGGCGACTCATCAAATGGTAATAATAAACGTTTACAAAGCGATGTAATACTTTCAAAAATCATGATCACAATATATATATCCATGCCTAATATCCGATGGGCAGAAAGTGATACATTTTTTATAAATTGTTTAAAATTTGGTATTTGTGATGCAGCAAGCCCAGAGGCTGTTGTGTACACCATGATTTCCTATACAATTCCCTTTAATGTGTGATAGGACTAAAAAGAGGTCATTAACAAACATTCTCCATTCAAATGAGTAGCGGCTTGGACCCGGAAACAGTATTCCATACTTCACCACTTAACAAGCGGATAGTGTTTTTGTACTATTATACAATAGTAAAGTGTATTATACTGTATATATTTTAGTATTTAAACACTTTCTATGGAATTATATAGTCTAATGAAGTATTAAATATAGTGAACTGACGAACTGTACTAAATACGGTAGTTTAAATTGAGTTTTTACTACAGTAAACTGTGGTGCATTGTAGTATAATATACCCTGTAGTTGAATCAAGTACAGTATAGGGTAATTTGTTTATATTACTATAGTTGTTGTATTATCATAGCAACTGCATGTACATAATGACAGATTAATTAAGTACTTTAATATAGTATGGCTCAAAAACACTACTCTGTTTACTATAAGTTACTATAGCGCTTGTTCATATGAGAATATTTGAAATATATTTAGCAAAAAATAATATTTTTCAGTATTTCCACTTCAAATTTGTATTTACAATTCCCTTGTGATTACTGTATGTTGTATAATTGTTGGCAATTTCTGGGGGAAATTGTTTACTATTTTAATAACTAGAAGTAGACTACCAAATGACTCTTCAAAGTTATAAATAAACCTGATTATTGATAACTCTTTGTTTTTAAGTGCAGATATATTGTTTATAATACATTTGAAAAATAATACAAAATTGGAATTTATAAATAAAAGTATATATAATAATAATAACAATAATAAGAGTGTATTTTGTAAAAATAAATAAACAAATAAATAAATACATAAATATATAAACAAATGAATAGTAATAATAATAATAATAATAATAATAATAATAATAATAATAATAATCAGAGTATATTTTGTAAAAAATAAATAAACAAATAAATAAATAAATAAACAAATAAATAATAATAATAATAATAATAAGAAGAAGAAGAAGAAGAAGAAGAAGAATATTTCTGTTTTACCGCTTTACATTTAACTTCATGTGTTACTTTATTTATTTATTTATTTATTTGTTTGTTTGTTTGTTTGTTTGTTTGTTTGTTTGTTTGTTTGTTTATTTATTTATTTATTCGTTTAATTATTTATTCGTTTAATTATTTATTCATTTATTTATTTATTTATGTTTGTTTGTTTTAATTATAAATATACTAACAATCTAAAACCTACAACCTTAAATCTTCCATCATTTTCCCACCAGTGCAATGACTGGTACACTAGTCCTCCATTCAGACCCTACAGTAGATCTTGAGCTCCAATGCAACCATGACGACTTGTGAAAGTGTGGATGTCCAAAATGAGAGCAGCAGACCACGTACCCACACACCTTGGCAGAGGTGCACTCCATATGCGCCGCCCGCCGCCCAAACAGCTGATCTGTGGAACTCCCTGCAGACGGTACCCAGGGTCACAGGAGAACGCCAGGGTGTCGCCGATGCCAAAGCTGCCACCGCTGTGCCTGCCAAACTGGGGCACGCCAGGGTCCTCGCAAGGCTCCAGATCATACTCTGAAGAAAACAAGAAAGAAAGAAGTTTAGCGGGAAACTTTCTCCACGAGCCTTATTTGCTGATGCATAACAATACACAGAAACCTCTTAGCCAGCACCAGGTCGCATGTTTTTTTGCACGTTTTTCCAAATGTCAGTGTTTATGAAGAGATAACACCAAAAAGAACACAAGTAATCTTGACAAACTATACATAAGTCAAAAGCTACAACCCTCAAGCACCCATTGCAGCTAGTTGTTTTTCAATGGGAAGCTTATAAAGAATGTATTTGCTAAATTCGTGTGCAGAAGTTAAGTTGTACAGAAAACGTTTATTAGATATGGAGTAAATATCATCATAATAACAAGACATTCATTGCTTTACAATCCTCAGAACAACATCCCATCGAGCACATTTAGTCCAGCGACACAATAGTGTTGATGGATGTTTATTCATTTGTTTATGTCACAGTTTCTGCCGGAGACCTGTTGTTTACAGTAGTTTACCATGTTACTTACACACGAAAACGGCGTCTTTGTAGTAAAGAGCAAGTCGATGTCATAGCTTACAGAGTTACAGATAAAACGAGACCACGAACTGCATAAAAAGTCAGAGTAAAATCTAAACAAAGCAATCGAGTGTTTTGACGTTCTGCATATGCATATCTCTAAGCCAGTAGTTTGTACTACCTCATCAGTTTGACTGATGGAGAATTTAGCTAACTTCATTTTACACTGAAAACATATTGTAGCAATATTGATATTTTGCTTATGAATGATTCTGTTTTTTGAATGAATCAATTCAGTGAATTTTTTAATGATCCATTCATAAGGGATGCATTTACTCTGCAGATCTTCATGGACAATTCAGATTTTTGTGACCGTATCCAATTGTTTTGATGACACGCTTACAGCATCTTTTAAAAGTGACTTGTATCTGATGTCAGGTTTTACACAGCACAAAGCAAAGATGCAATGATCTGGAGGGGGAAAAAAAAAAAAAAAAAAAAAGAGCGAGTATATTGGAATCCATAAGATTTTTTTCCTGCTTATACTGTACGTACATGGGCCGTATTTGATCTGTGCCACATTGAAAAAAAAAAAAAAAAACATGAAATTGTGTAACTTGAACCATGAAGTAAATATGGGTCAAGAATCTTAATGCTTGAATCTTAATCTTAAATGCCTAACTTCCGAATGAATCAGTCATTTTGAACGAATCGCTTGAATATAGGATTCAGTGAGCATTCTTTGAGAAAACAACTTGATGCCACCTACTAGTGGTTTTATTTCACATTTATCCATGACATATTTGTTATTGAGGAAAAAAAAGGAAATATAGCACACTTTAGGATGCATTGGGCTAATATTAGCCATGTAAATGAAACAATAGCTAATTAATTGGCATTGTCATTTGACGCTCAAACTTATCATGGATTTTACATATAAAAAAAAATGTCTAGTTTAATTCAAAATCACACCACTATTCACATATTATACAAGAGTCGTTGCATGGCTCATAGAAGAAGAAAAAACGTTTTAGCGAAATAGTTTTCCTGTTGGTTTGCTGATGCATAACATTAGACAGTTTAAACTTCATTTTGTATCCATTCATAAAGACTCAGTGCTTCATTTCTGAATGAATCAGCAGTTTTGAACCTATCACTTTATGTTGGTTTTGTTTATTTTAAAATGGTGGTTTTATTATCATATTTATCCATGACTCAGCAGATAATGGATTTATTTATTTTTTATTATTGAAAAATCAAAACAACAACATAAAAGGTAATATTGCACAGCTTAGGATGCTTAGGGCTATTATTAGCTATTTTACCTAAATGGCATGGACAGCCACGTGATTCTTTAAATTAGGATGCAATTCATTTCAATTTATGCCTGGTTTAAAATCGCATCATGATTCACAGATTATACCAGAGTTCTTGCATGGCTCATGAAAAAAAAAAGTGTTAGCAGAAAACTTTTCCTGCAGGCCTCATTTGCTGATGCATCATGTTACAGAGGTTGAACTTCTTTGTGTGCCAAAACTAATTGCAATAAGTCTTGTAAGATGCAGGGCATGACATAATTCATGTAAACCATAGAAGTTATTAATATCAAATAAATTACTTACAAGCTCTATTACAAGACTAGCGAATAATTACAAAGGCGTTATTTTAAGAATCAGAGAGTACTTATTAAAAAATAAATAAATAAATAAAAAACTGAGAATACAGCAAAATAAAATAAAAAAATTATAATAATAATAATAAAATTAAAAAATCAAATATATAAAATAAAAATAAATAAACTTAAAATAAAATAAAATGAAAAATAAAATAACAGAATAAAAAATAAATAAAATAAAAATAATAAAACTAAAAATGAATTAAAATGAAATCAAATGAAATAAAATAAAAAATGGAATGAAATGAAATGAAATAAATAAAAACAAAAACTGAGAATACAGCAAAATAAAATAAAATAAAATATTAATAAGAAGAAGAAGAAGAAGAAGAAGAAGAAGAAGAAGAAGAAGAAGAAGAAGAAAA
>CAIGQQ010031697.1:1334005-1346310 GCA_903798035.1 Danio albolineatus
AAGAAATTAATTAATTAAAAAAATAAAAAATATAAAATAAGTTAAAATAAATTAAAATAAAATAAAATAAAAAATAAAATAAAACAAAATAAAAAATAAATAAAATAATAAATAAAATAATAAATAAATTAAATTAAAAATAAATAAAAATGAAATGAAATAAAATAAAATAAATAAAAAAATGAAAAAAAAATGAAATAAATAAATAAATAAATAAATAAAATAAAACATATCATCTATAAAGGAGAAATTCTAATTAATAATCAGTACCAAAAAGTATTGCTAAAAATAAATTCAAGTAATGAATAAATTACTGATTTATCTATTCTGTGTGCACTTTAATGCTTAATAAAAAATAAATATGTAATTTCTTTAGACAAAATTACAAGGAAACTTAAAGATTAAATTTTAAAGGAATCGGTTGAACAGTCACTTTTGAACAAATGGTTTGAATGGATCCCTCAGTAAGAAAGATACTTGTGTTCATTGCTGTCATAGTTTTATTGGCATCATTATAGTTTAATTTTCATGCCTCTGAAAAATATGATTTCATTTTCGTCAATGTAAAAACAAATATTGCACACCTCTGGAACTACAGTGCTAATATTAGCTAATACTTTAGGCTGAGATCTCATATCCCTGATTAAATGCCACACGCAGCCTCTTGATGCTTAATTTAAGCATGGTATTTCAGTCTTGATTTTTTTTTATTTTATTTATCTGGTTTGAAATCGAATCAAGATTCACAGAGTAAACAGAGATTGAACATTTACTTTGGGTTATCTGCAAACACTCCAGCAATCAATTACAGCTATCATAGGAACAGTGTGAATCATTTCCACATATGTAAATGATATGCAGAACGGGCAGCAGCTGCGGTTTCAATTAGGTCCTGGTGCTGTAATGGGTTCAGATCAGTTTGACAGTCGACGGCAAAATGATGCCAATTGCTTGTTTGTCCCGTTCACTTTTTCTCTGAGCTCTAATATTCAAATATATTTCCAAACACAGATGTGTCCAGCATACAAACACTCACAACTTTGTCGAATAGCAAAATAGATTTCATATTATGTAAGAATAGCAAGTCTCCTTCCCGAACATTAGTGGCGAAACGCTTTTGTCTGCAGTTTCCCGCCTGATATTTTTTCGCATTATACACGTCTGCTTCTGTCAATCCCATCAATATTCGCTAGCAGAAAAAGGTCAAGCGCAGTTTTCATCAGGGAATATATATTAGGCTAATATGGGAAATTGGCCAGTGGGTAACTGTATGGGTATTCATAACTCCAGTTCTTAATTAATGTATATGAAGGCTCGGTAAACATGAGCCAAATCCTATGGGCTCAATTCACAACTTGGCTTTCAATCAAACGCAGTGTCCTCTAACCATGCTTTATGCCGAGCTGAGAGAAACACTTCAGTTTATCGCCTCTGTTTTCACTTGAGATATCGTTTTAGTCATTTTATTTTTACAATATTGGGTAGGTTTTTCTTTTTAAATGATATCTATGCAGTTTGTTCACTTTAATTCAATACTTTTAGTGTATTTTAGCAAGTTAGACAAAAGAAAAATGTGAAAGGTTTCATTGATGACTAGCCAAATATGTTTTTATATTTTATTTATAGTTAAACAAAGATAATCTGGACTATAATGAGGTTTGCTTGTGTTTAAATAGTTGTTTTAGAGTGTTTATTCAGATATTAATTAATGAAAGTTTTAGTATCTCAATTCATTCATTCATTCATTTTATTTTTGGCTTAGTACCTCTATAAATCTGGGATTACCACAGTGGAATAAACCGCCAACTTATCCAGAATATCCAGCATTCTAGCTGCAACCCATCTCTGGGAAACATCCATACACACTCATTCACAAAGATACACTACGGACAGTTTAGCTTACCCAATTCACCTATACCACATGTCTTTGGACTTGTGGGGGAAACCGGAGCAACCGGAGGAAACCCACACAAACATTGGGAGAACATGCAAACTCCACACAGAAATGTCATCAGACCTAGCTGAGGCTCGAACCAGCAACCTTCTTGCTGTGAGGGGATCACGCCACTCACTGTGCCACCGTGAAGCCAATATCAAATCATGGAAGATATGAAAAGTTAAACTAAACAAATATACACTCACCGGCCACTTTATTAGCCACACCTGTCCAACTGCTTGTTAACGCAATGTTCTAATCAACCAATCACATGGCAGCAACTCAGTGCAATTAGGTATGTAGACATGGTTGCATGTAGACAAAACTGATTTTAGTGACTTTGAATGTGGCATGGTTGATGGTGCCAGACAGGCTGGTCTGAGTTTTTCAGAAACTGCTGATCTACTGGGATTTTCACACACAACCATCTCTAGAGTTTACAGAGAATGGTCCAAAAAAAAAAAAAAAGAGAGAAAATATCTAGTGAGCGGCAGTTCTGTGGGCACAAATGCCTTATTGATGAGGTCAAAGGAGAACAGGCAGAATGGTTTGAGCTGATAGAAAGGCAACAGTATACAATATATATATGGTCATTAGTTACTTAAAATAACAAAAATGCTTGCGAAAAAATAGTTCTGTTTAGACTAATGTGTTATTATTTTAAAATGTATAAATTTTGTTGTACACATGGCATCCATTCAAATTTAACCCGTGAAAACAAAGTGTTTTGAAAACACTAAAGAGCATGTATTACTGTGGAAATGCTATAGTTCAATTTCAATATAAACAGACTGACGTTCCATTTGCATGACCACAATTTCAGCCAAAAACTCGACAGCAGCAATTTAGGGACTAAAATTGCATAAACCCTAAAATAGGTTATAAGGTGGACTGCAAATTAAACATATACACCAACCCAGAGCTGCCGATTGCTAGTTCCTTAAAGCTACTTTTTACTAACAGGTGACTGTGCCAAATACTGGCCTGACATACTTGGGCCCAATCCCAATTCTATTTTTATACCCCTACCCCTTCCCCTTGGCCCTTACAACCGAGGGTTAAGGGGAAGAGCTTCAAAACTTACCCCTAAGGATTGGAACAGCACTTCAACACCTGCACACGTCATCATATGTTATCGCAATCTCTTGCTTCATATGAGATCAGACGATCACAACTGCTGGAGTTATTCCAGTTGTGTTATTTTTTGGTGTTTATCTTCAGGAAATCACTGAAGGCATATATTATGTTATCATAACGATCTAATGTGGCAATAAGATCGTAACTATACTGTGTGTTTACACAGTGTAAACTATGTAAACAAACGAAAACAACATTAACATTACAGCAGACACTGTAAAAAGCTCATTCCCAGCCACTAGACATTACTGACAGGGTATTCCAGTGTCATCGTGTGTCAGAATGTTGTGGGACTGCTGTACATGAGTTATGATTATGGATTATAGATCGCAAAATTTATCGGGGGTTTTTTTCGTTTTTTTTTTAAAAGCATGAGGGTAAAACACGAATGCGGTTATGAATATATTAAAACATATGTTTGCTTGTCGTAAAAATTTGTAATAATGACATAAAATACTAATTTGTGGATCTACTTATTTCCGGGTTCAGCTATCCTGCCGCTGTGACAGGTGTATTCTGGGAAATTTTCTTACCCCTCCCTTTTAAGTGTGATCCTGAAAAATCTTCGTTCGAAGGGGTGTATACCCCTTGCCCTTAGCCCTACGCCTTCAAGCTAAAGAGAATTGGGACACCCCTACCCCTTGACGTGAACACGCAAAACGAGGGGTATGGGTAAGGGGTAAGGGGAAGGGCAAAGGGGTAGAATTGGGATTGGGCCCTAATGTCATCAAAAACGTAGCTGCTTCAAATTCAAATGAGATTGTGCTCTTTTCAAAAGAGGGCGGAGCTATGAATGTCTATGTATCAGCATAATGGCAGATTCAAAAACAAGACTAACATTCTATGCTAATTAGGGAGAGATTGTCTCTAATGGGTGGGGCTTTCCCCCTCTGATGAACGTACAAAGGGAGAATGTCAAAGTCTTTCTGCAGACTTAATGAAACAAAAATAAAACAAAGTCTTAATGCAGTGTGGTTATAAAGAAAAATAAATGAATACATTTTGACCATTAGAAGCTGGCTATATTCACAAACAGTTGCCACACATCTGTGTTCAAACCCCTAATAAAAGTGATTGTTGCATAATAGTTCCCCTTTAAAACTCCATTGGCGTACTAGGTGGTTTCTTTACTATGAACTCATCTCCAGCTGTCAAATAGCTATCTTTTCCACTTTTTACATGAAAAGGTGGATCAGCTAATTCCATTAGACAGCAGCCCAGTTTAACCCAGTGCCCAGTGGGTATAGGCTGGTTGGCGTGCAGCACAGCGGGATCATCCAGTGGGGATCTGTGACTAATGAAAAACGCAGCCCAAAGCCAGCTCTAATATCAGCCACTGCTAAAGTCTGCCGGCAACACTGATAACTCTCACACTTTCAATAAGCCACTGAGACCAAGCTCAAGCTGTTGCCAATTGATTACCTTTATCAATGCACCAAGCTCCATCTATATCTAATTGCTGCTATGACTTTTCATAGAAACATTCTTGTAGGCACTGCTCTTGTCCTAGAATAACCTTCCATATTAACAATGGATTTATGATTCATTTCAGATCTCCTATTAATGAACGGCAATGGCTATCGCGCTCGTTCAGGTTTCAAAACTCTTCTTACATTAAATAATAGATGGTAAAACTGTCAAGCGGAAAACATTCCTGACAATTTTAGGTCAGGACCGCTCCATCATTTTACAGTGAGTGTTGCATTAATATTCGTCTAATGTTCATGAAAACTCCATTCTGAACTGATGTTGGCGGGTTATGTGAGAAGGGTTTTATGAATGATTCAGAGGAAATTGCTTCTGTTGGAATGCCTGTTTGTGTAAACTCTTATACTGAACTGAATGCAATGATTTGAAAAATGAGTGTACTTCAGGTGCTTTCTATAAGAACAACGTCCTCTAATGATGACCTTAAAGTATATATATTTTTTCAGAATGTTTAGTGCTTAGTTGGATGGAAAAGAGAATTGTAAATAGTCTTCATATTTTATCTTCAGAAAAGAAATGAATGAATGAATGAATGAATGAATGAATGAATGAATACCAGATGGGATGAAATAATGGATAAAACAAAAACATCATAATCTATAAAATGTAAAATCTGAAATAATTTAAAGTAGTAAAATTTAAGTATGTGAATGAATAAATAAATGAATGAAACCCTATGAGTTTGGAATGGTGGATTAAATACCTACAAATGATTTAAGTAATTAATGAATGAATTATTTCCCAGAGATGGGTTGCGGCTGGAAGGGCATCCGCTGCGTAAAACAAATGCTGGATAAGTTGGCGGTTCATTCCGCTGTGGTGACCCCAGATTAATAAAGGGACTAAGCCAAAAAGAAAATGAATGAATAAATGAATGAATAAATAAAAGGAAACCATATGGGTTTGGAATTTTATAAATTGTATAAAATGTAATATTTAAAATACTTTAAAGTCATAAAATTTTATTAGGGGAATGAATGAATGAATAAATGAATGAATGAATGAATGAATGAAAAGGAAACCATATGGGTTTGGATTTATATAAATCTATAAAAAAGTAATATATAAAATACTTTAAAGTATTAAAATTTTATTAGACGATTGCATAAATGAAAGAAACCACATGGGTTTGGAATGATGGATAAATAAAATACAAATGAATGAATGAATGAAACATGGGTTTGGAATCATAGATAAAATACAAACGCATAATTGTATAAAATGTCAAAATTGGAAATTAAAAAGTAATGAAATTTAAGTAAGCTAATGAATGAATGAATGAATGAATGATTGAATGAATGAATGAAACCATATGGGTTTGGAACAATGTATTAAACAAAAATCTCACAAATGTATAAAATGTCAAGCTTAAAATATCTTAAAGTAGTAAAATTTAAGTCAATGAATGAATGAATGAATGCATGAATGCATGAATGAATGAATGCATAAATGAATGAAAGATAACCATATATGTTCGGAATGATGGATCAAACAAAAACATCATAATCTATGAATGTAAAAATCTGAAATAATTTAAAATAGTAAAATTCAAGTAAGTGAATGAATGAATGAATGAAACCATATGGGTTTGGAATAATGTATTAGACAAAAAATGTCATAAATGTATAAAATGTCAAGCTTAAAATATCTTAAAGTAGTAAAATTTAAGTCAATGAATGAATGAATGAATGAATGAATGCATGAATGAATGAATGAATGAATGAATGAAAGAAAACCATATAGGTTTGGAATGATGGATCAAACAAAAACATCATAATCTATAAATGTAAAAATCTGAAATAATTTAAAATAGTAAAATTCAAGTAAGTGAATGAATGAATGAATGAATGAAACCATATGAGTTTGGAATGATGGATAAAATACATACAAATGATTTAAGTAATAAGTGAATGAATGAATGAATTAATTAATTAAGCAATGAATGAATCAATCAATTATTCAATCAATCAATCAATCAATCAATCAATCAATCAATCAATCAATCAATGAAACCATATGGGTTTGGAATGATGGATAAAATACAAATGTCATAATTGTATAGAATGTCAAATTTGAAAATTTAATATAATGAAATTTAAGTAAGCTAATGAATGAATGAAAACCATATGGGTTTAGAAGGACAGTAATAAAATAAAAACTTAATTCTAATTTTGTGTAAATCATTGTTTTTTGTTTTGTTTTTGTTTTTAAGTCTAGACAGAGACAGATGGAAAGACATCGAGAAAGAACAACAGACAGCAACAAAGACAAAAATGACATGACGTACAGACAAAACAACATACACATACAGTGAAAGTACAATAGAATGGCAGAACAATAGACAGACAGACAGATTCCAACAGGACACAAAGCTAGTCTAGATCACCTGAGAACGAGATGTTGAAGCCCTGAAAGGAGATGGAGAAGTCTGAGATGAAGCGGAGCTGGGCTTTGAAGTTTCCGTACAGTCCGGCATTGACTGGCGGGGGTCGTTGCGAACCGGTGAGCCGAGCGAGAGGCCGTGCGAAACTGCCGTTCTCCGTCAGCAGCAGATAGTCATGGTGATCCTCCAGGTGAAACGCATGAAACGTGAACTGCACACCTGAACAGAAGAGCAGCTATTTCACACTGACCAAAAAAATGTCAAAATGGGTCATGTCAGGACGCATCACTCTTAAAGCTGCGGGCCTAAAACAAATCCTGCATTTACTGTAAAACAGATTCGTTTAGGCTGGATGTTTGAAGTAAATGTTCATGCTAATAAATGCTAAATAATTTCCTTTTGTTTTAAACGTATATTTTTCATTTCCTGTGCTGAAAACAATTCATTTGAAAGAATGTGTGCTTTGAAGAGAGGTTAATTAAATGCGTGTTTGGACACATTTTGTTTTACCAGCAGCTTATTTTATATCATCGCTCAATGAAACTATAAAATATGACTTTGGCTTGCCAATTCAGCTTATTTGTGTTATTTCCTCTAACATTGTATTGAATATCGAGGTCCTATTATAGGTCCTATTTTTTGCCAAATTCTATTTTGCTCTTGAAACCAAGTGTGTAGGGGTTCAAAATGTACCCCTAATAAATGGGACAGCACTACAGCACCTGCACACGTCATCATATGTCATCGCAATCTCTTGCTTCATACGAGATCAGACGATCGCGGCTGCTAATATTAAATAGCCTATTGACTTAAAACTGAAGAAGCAATGCATGCACTGAAAAATAGGCTATAGGCCACCTTAAAACTTAAATAGGCTATTAATAACGGATATAAAAGATAAATAACTTTTTTTGTGAAAGCAAGAGAAAATCTTGCGGGAGTGCTGTTATAAAGGAGAATCAAATCACCAACGACCGCAACACCTTTTATTCTGGAACATTTGAGGTTTCAGAGTTCTTTCATTTTCTTCTTCAGTGGTTTCATTTTTAAAAATTGTTTTATTTAACTTGTTTGGTAATTAAATCCAGTTTTGTTATTTAGCCTATTATTTTCATGCAACAAAGTTGAAAACTAATTTGCTATGCACTCTCAGAAAAAAAAGGTACACAATGGTACAAATAATGTTCCTTGAGGAACAGTTTTGTACCTTTGTAAAAATTGTACCTTATATTGTACTTAAAAGACCTCTCATGAAACTGTTCTGTGCCTTTTATGGTACAACTGAAATGAAGGTACACAATTGTTCTTATATAAAAGGTACAAAAACAACTCCTTATTTATTACAGTATTTATGAAAATAAATATGAATAAAAGGCAATGTGATTTTTATGAATAATTTCCAAATTTAAACAAGAATCATCATTTAAAAGTATATGTTTAAAGATACTTATAAACATACATTTTTAGTTCTATAATACAATAATACAAAACAACTGGTAAAACATAAAACTCTAGGTATTGTAAACTAAACATTTAAGGCATTTTAATAAATGTTTGGTAAGCATTTTTGACACTGTTAAGGTACAAAGTGTCTTGTCACTGTGGTGGTACCATTTTTTCTGAGAGTGTGAGATGTGGCTGTGCTGAAGCTGTCAAACTATTTGTACTGTAGTTCATTTATTATTAATAATGATGATTAAAAATAAGAATACTATTCATTTAATTCAATAATGCAATTAAAACATGTAATGGGTCTACATTAATGCGAAATGAGCTAAATATCGTCTTTAAATTCGTCATAGGTCTCAGCTCTTGGCGATATCTTTGTATATCATCGATACACGATACTACCGTCTATCGGCACAAACCTAGTAGCGAAACAACAATAAAGCTCAAGACTTGAACTTGAAAAAATACTTTTGTTTTGATCTGAAAACTACAGGTGACATTCATAAAATGGCCAAACTAACAAATAAAATATGCCTTGTTTGCAGAAATGCTTATATTCACTTTTAGGCAACACAATGCTAAAGATTCAACTTCAGTATCTGCATTTAGTGCAATTACCTTGTTACTAATTTGACAAATGCTTTAAATAGAAATATTTACAATTGTAATTTGGAGGAAATTTTATCAGAACTTTAACAAATTTGAACACTTAACTCAAGCATATAGCTAGCAAATCCAATCCGTCCAAAAGAAACTCAGAATTTCCAAGTGGTCTGTCAATATTTTTTTTCCCATTTGTGTTTGTGTTCAATACATGAAACTATAAAAAATACACACTTTTATATGTTCACAAACACCTAAAAAAATAAAGAAAGAATGAAACCCAGAGCTTGGCCAGATAAGATATCAAACAAAAGCGAGTTCTCATCTTCTACTGACAGCGTATGAAGAAATCTCCCGGGCTCCTACCTTTGCCATGGCTGACCTCCAGAGTCCATGTGCAGTTTAATGAGTTGGGATAGAGCTCGGGGAAGCCGGGAGAGAGTATGATGCCCTCTGGGCCGCGCACATCGCCTCCGCACAGAGCTGCAGGAAGACACGTGTGGAATCTTAAAAAAAGATCTAAAACTTTACTGGAAGCACACATGCAACTTATTTTAGTATCACTTTCAGGAATTCTGTTGAGATAAGCAGTGATGAGCCTGGGGAATTCAAAGAGCACACTAACCTTCACCGGAAGTAAAAATACCACTGAAAGGTTAATGAGAGTAACAAGAAGTTCTTCTACTTTGAGCAGCTTTCCACCTGCCGTTTTCTCCAGAAAAGGTCACTTTACTATGCCTATAAAACTTTTCTTAGGGAAAAAGTGCTACTGCCCATGCAAATTCCTCTGCCGTGGTGCCAGGGTGTTATGGGTGATTGCATGGGCATTGCTATGCTGTTAAAAAAGGGGTCTCTGCACTTTTTTCTTCATTCTCTACCCTGTAAAAAGTTAAATTACTTTACTCCAACTTACATAAACTTGCTACAGCTCAATTCAGTTCAAGTGTATTCGTATAGCCCTTTTCACAATAATTATTGTGTCAAAGCAGCTAAACAAAGATGCACATCATTGCATTACAATCAAAATCAGGGAATGTTAAGGTTATTAGTTACCATAACTTTATTAATTAATAATAACTTTAAGTAATTAACTAGTAATAATAGGGAGAAGGGAGAGACGGTAAATATGAACGAGACAGTTCTCAAATTGTGCAACAAAATGGTATAAAAGGGCCAGTACCTGTACTGATGCAGTGACAAATTATGCAAATATATTACATTAAATAAAAATGTAAATTATAAAAGTTAATATTGTTGTGCGTGTTATTTTGTTCTGGTGTTTAGTATTAATGTTTGGCATTCAGTTTCTGAAAGGTTTGGGAACAAGCCAACAGTTTGGTGATGCTGTCTGAGCATTACATCATTATTTATTTATTGTTCACGGTAATACCGTATACCGGGGTAAAATAGGGAGGAGGTTTGTTGGTATCGAAATTTGGATTTAATAGGTGATGAACATGTTTAATGAAGTTTATTTGCTAACAGCTAAATTAAATAAGTGATGTTCAACTTCATTTAGTGGATGATGTCCGGTCACACTTTATTTTGATGGTACGTTTGTTAAATTTTAGTTATATTGCAACTAAATCTCATTAGATTATAAGTAGACTGTTAGGTTGGGGTTAGGGGTAGGGTTAGTGTAAGTTGAAATGTACTTGCAAAGTTTCTTATAGTCAGTTAAATGTCTGTTGAAGGACTTTGAATGAGCCTTTTTTGTATTGGACTAAAATTTGCATAAACAGCCAAACTGAATTTAATTTAACAATTATTTTTCAGTATAAAAGATTTACAAAATAACAAAAACACTTTTTTGTTGCATACTGATGTATCGAATTTTAGGGTTCAATTTACATGAAATGCGTGCACAGAAAATGAAAAAAAAAAAGAAAGAAATAACTTTACATTTGAAACAATCACATTCTGTCTTGTATACTTCAGATTTTTGTTCAAAAGCAGAATAGAAAGTTTTGGGAAACATTAAAACATCATATTAAGCCAATTTTACACACACAAAATGCTGGAATGTTGTAACCCGACATTGGGTCAAATATGGCTACTTAAAAATTTTATTGAAAGATTTTGTCCAATGTTGGGTTTGTCCATATTTGACCCAATGTTGGCCTATGACAACCAAGAATTTTTTTAAAGTGTAGTCTTTATCCCCAGTTTTTTGATATTGTACAGTTTAAACCTGCAAACAACAAAACCACCTACTAACATTTGCTAAGCAATGCTGAAGTGACATTATAGGTGGACAAAATGTAAAAAAAATACAAAAAAATAAATAGGACATGCATTGAATTGACTCTTGGTGTGTGCAATCAGAGAATCTGAAGAAAAAAAAAGGCTCATCTCTAATTGTGTTTCTTCAGAACACAATCTGTCTATTGAAGAGAGACTCAAAGTGTTTCAAGAAACCTTATCATAGAGGTTTCTACTAAACCTAAAGCTGAATTGGCTGGTGGCATTATCTTGAAGGGGCTTAAACTATTGATTTGTGCACATATAGATCTTGGGTAACAGTCAATCCAAGTGCAAAAAAAAAATCTAGTACTACTTCAAACTTAACATCATGAAACAGAATCCCAAATTATTTTTAAAGAGACAAAATGTTCACATGTTTGAACTGCAGCAAAAACTCTTGAGGCAGAAAAAAGATATGTAAAAAATAAATAACCAATACCCTTACTACACACTTAGTATGCACATAAGGCATTGCTAATGATAAAAGAACAGCATTTTCAGAGCAACTAAGGTAGTATTGGAAAGTCTACATGCTGCTATTTTATAACTATAACAGGAAAAAACTACATCTTCTGTAGGTTATGGGCCACTAAACCTTAAACATAGATGAGCAAAACATGTTGCAAAGGCACTCTATTAATTTATATACCAATCTTGCATTGTACATTGTATAGACAGGCCACTATACAGCATGAAATAGAAATAGAATAGACACGAAATAGAACAAACAAAATAGAACGTCACAATTGAGAAGTTTAAAGCACTCTATTTAGACAGCATTTTACTAAAAGTGCATGGGACAGTTAACATAGGTGCTTTCAGCAGAGTTAGCATTATTGCTAATAATAATAATAATAATAATAATAATAATAATAATAATAATAATAATAATAACAAAAACAATAACAACAACAACAATAATAATAATAATCACAATCATAATTCCTGACATTTATATAGCACTTTTCTAGACACTCAAAGCGCTCTACACAATGGTAGGGGAGGGGGGGGGTGGGCAGTATCTCCCAATCCACTACCAGTGTGCAGCATCCACCAGGATGACAC
>CAIGQQ010031697.1:1358441-1363441 GCA_903798035.1 Danio albolineatus
TTGTGTCAAAGAGTCATTTCAGCAGTGTTGTCCTATGAAAAGATATAAATAAATATTTGCAGAAATGTGAGGGGTGTACTCACTTTTGTGACATACTGTATGCACACAAATCATTTGACTTCAGAAGATGTAAAATGCAATGCACTTTTGTTGTGATGTCTTTAACAACGGACTTGTGTCTATCTTCTCAATTCATTTCACAGAAAAGGGCAGTCAGTAAATTTATCAAGATATCCACGTAAATAATAACCTCCTACAAGAAGGAAAAAAATGACAGAATCCTATTTTGGCAGTGGGAAGTCATAGAGGACCTGTCAACCCCACACTCTCAGAGAGAAACAATCTCATCTCGGCCCGGTCTCGTCCTGTGCCTTTGTGATACATCTCAAGGCATTCGCTCCCAGGAGTCTGTTATATCAAACTCCAAATCTGATGCTATTTCAATGCCGTACTCAAGGGAAGCATTGCTGTGCTAATGAAATAAAGTCAACCATTTGTAACAAGATATAGATTAATTCCATTTCCCTTTCACAGGCAGCCTCGATGGGCGCCACGCTGAGCGATAGATTTATACAGCAAATGTGTATGGATCAAGCCCGTCGACATAGCACTATGCAATCATTTATATAGACAGTAATGGTGACGCTCTCCTCTGCACTCTCGGTCTATGCCCTATGACAAACATTACTGGGAAACAACAGCATCTTTCAGACGTTTCGACATGTGAACTTTGCCGCGATCAGCCAAGGCTTACGATTCAATTACATTTGACATTATACTTTATTAGCTTTACTCTTATGGTAGACTTTATAAAAACCCACACAACCTTCACACCCAAAGCACCCGGTTAAGCATATATATTATTGGTCCCGGTCAAAAGTTTGGAATGATTATGACTATGAAATTTATAATCTTTAATGCAAGACTGGATTTTAATCTGTTCCAATGGTGCAAAGGTGAATATTATCAGCATTACTGCAGTCTTTAGTGGCATATAATCCATCAGAAATATTATATATGCGCAAAAAACATTTATAAATAAGATGTTATTATATTTTGTGGCAACTATACTAAACTACTGTTCTTATTTTATTTATTTATTTATTTATTTATTTATTTATTTGTTTGTTTGTTTGTTTGTTTGTTTGTTTGTTTGTTTGATTTATTTATTTATTTATTTATTTATTTATTTTTGTAAGGACGAAATAAATTGACCAAAAGTGTTTTTTTTATTATTATTTTTTCCAGTCTATAAAATAACATATAATAACATATAATATAGCACAGCAAAATAACATATAATAATAATAATAATAATAATAATAATAATAATAATAATAATAATAATAATAATAGTTATGGTTGTGATAATTATGATGATGATGATCACTGAAAGAAATGGGCATGATTTCAACAGTAAAAAACAGTAAAAAGCTAAGTAAAAATCCGTAACCTGGTTAACAGTATGTTTCCTTAATATATACAGTGAATAACTGTAAATTTACTTTTCCCGAATTCCCTGCATGGCACATCACTTGTTATGCTTTTTGTTGCCATTACTACGGATCTTTTTAGTTGTTTCCCCATCAGTGATGTACATTAGAGATTTATGTTACATCTAATGTTGATACACTATGTTTATTCTATGAATTTAATTGAATGCATATTACCATACTGGTGTTTAGTAGCTGTGTGAATGACGCTGAGCACCTTCTATACGCTGATACACTTCTCTGCTTGTGGGAAAAGTTGTTAGTGATGAGCATTGGTTCATTATGTAACTTCCTCATCAGGACCTGCATATGGCTGTGTTAACGTGTCTGTGTAACAAATGATGTAATGAGTAGATGACGTTATTCAAACGGTAATTCAAAATACAGACATATTAACTCTATAAATTAATGAAATACGGTAGTTTACTGTATAAGAAATTACTTTTATGGTTTGTAGCGTATTCTTAATGGTGAAATACTGGCAACCACAGCTGCCAGTTTTTTACCATAAATTAAACAGATTTATTTTTTACAGTGATGATTATGATTATGATTATGATTATGATGATGATGATGATGATGATTATTATTATTAGTAGTAGTAGTAGTAGTAGTAGTAGATTTATTCTATTAATATTAATACCAAATTTAATATTAGTGTCAATAGTAATATCAAAAGAAATGTCAATTATTTTATTAATGATAATAATTTTAATGATAATAATTTTAATAATAATAATAAACAAGGATAATTATGATGATGATGATGGTGATGATGATGGTGGTGGTGATGATGATGATGATGATGATGATGATGATGATGATGACGACATGATTACTATTTATTATTATTATTATTATTATTATTATTATTATTATTGCTATTATTGCTATTATTATTATTATTATTATTATTATTATTATTAATATTATTATTATTATTATTATTATTATTATTATTATTATTATTAATATTATTATTATTATTATTATTATTATTATTATTATTATTATTAACAATAATAACAACATAAAATAATAAGAACAAGAACAAGAAAAATGTTATGATGATGTTGTATTATTATTATTATTATTATCATCATTATTATTATTATTATTATTATTATTATTATTATTATTATTATTATTACTACTACTACTATTACTACATTTAAAATGCATAACAATAATCATTATTTAATTATTAGTGTTGTTTTTATTAATAATTAATATTAAAAAATAAATAAATCTTTATTATTATTATTATTATTATTATTGTTATTATTATTATTATTATTAATAAATTACTACTACTACTACTACTACTACTACTACTACTACTACTATTAATAATAATAATAATAATAATAATAACCACAACAACTGACAATATTAGAGCATAATGATTTCAAAAACATCAAGAAAAAAATTATTATCATTACATTAATAAATTAATAACATTTTAAAATGTGTCTACTACAAAACAGCTATTTTATATTTCATATCTTTCAGTTTTTTCAACACATAAAAGCAAACTTGGTGAGCATTAGACACTTATTTCTTTTTTATCTTCTTTAAAAATCTTTGTTATTCCAGACTCCTGACAGGTAGTATACATCAGTGACTATGATTATGTGGCTACTTCTGCCTTTTTCCGGCTGTGATACAGTATGTGTTAAAATGATTTGTCGTCCTGGAGAACTGATGCCCCCAGACAGGAATCCGAATAATGCTTGGGTGTGTTTCTATTCTCAGCGCTATCCAACAGACCTGTCAAAGCTTATCTTGATGGAGCGTCCCGTCTCGGCCTCGATGACCCACTCGCAGCTCAAGGAGTCTTTGTAGTAGCCGGGCCACCCTGGGGATAGAATGACTCCCACCGGAGCGGTGAAATGGCCTCCGCAGGGGGCTGCCAGAAACAGTTATGTACATGTGAGTGGAATGTTTATCACAAATCTTCCCTGTATGAAACACTGATTGCTGTTTTGTTTTTTTTACAAACAATATCTACATATTCTTTAATTTGCATACATTTTGTTGTGAGAAGAGAAATGACATACTGTAACATATTACCGTTGAAGTCCGAATTTTTAGCCCTCCTAAATTATTAGCCCACCTGTATATTTTTCCCACCCATTTCTGTTTCACACATTTCTAAACATAGTTTTTATAACGATTTTTTTTTTTATAACTGATTTATTTTATCTTTGGCATGATGACAGCACATAATATTTATTAGATATTTTTCAAGATACTACACTACCTGACAAAAGTCTTGTCTTGATCCCAGTTGTAAATGCAACAAAAAATAACCTGACTTCTAGTTGATCATTGGGAAAAGTGGCAGAAGGTAGATTTTTCCCATGAATCATCTGTTGAACTGCATCTCAATCATCACAAATACTGCAGAAGACCTATTGGAACCCGCATTGACCCAAGATTCTCACAGAAATCAGTCAAGTTTGGTGAATGAAAAATCAGGTTTGGGGTTACATTCAGTATGGGGATGTGCAAGAGATCTGCAGAGTGGATGGCAACATCAACAGCCTGAGGTATCAAGACATTTGTGCTGCCCATTACATTACAAACCACAGGAGAGGGCAATTTCCTCAGCAGGATAGCGCTCCTCGTATTTCAGGTTTCACATCAAAGTTCTTGAAAGCAAAGAAGGTCAAGGTGCTCCAGGATTGGCCAGGCCAGTCACCAGACATGAACATTATTGAGCATGTCTGGGGTAAGATGAAGGAGGGGGCATTGAAGATGAATCCAAAGAATGTTGATGACCTTTAGGAGTCCTGCAAGAACGCTTTCTTTTCCATTCCAGATGACTTTATTGGTAAGTTATTAGAGTCATGGCAGACATGTATGGATACAGTCCTCCAAGCTCATGGGAGTCATGCACAATATTAATTATTTCTCCACTGCACCATGACTTTATATTCTATACTGTACATTAATTCTGTTAAGTGACAAGACTTGTCTAAGCAAAGTCAGACCTTACTGTCCTAATTTAAGAATTAAAAATCAAGGCATGGTCATATTTTATTTAGGTAAAACAAGCGTAATCTAGAGAACTTTGCCTTTCATATAAGCCACTTCTGATACCAAATGCTCAACTATAGGGCTGTGCAATATGGACAAAATAATCATATTGCGATTTTTGGAACGAATATTGCGATTGCGATTTTATTTGCGATTTTTGGCAACTGTTTTTACTTTTTCAAACAAGCTAACATGCATTCTAAATGTATTCAGTGCACAAGAAGTGCAGAACAAGACATTTCACAATGTTTAATAAATAAAATTAATAAAAAAGTTTAAGTTAAACTGTAGTAAAATTGTCTTTAAAACAGACAGCAGAACATAAATTAAGATTAATTAACCTCAACTCTAGCTGAAAAAACATAGTAAATTAATAGATAATATTGCAGCCTTTGCGATTTAGAAATTGCATGTGCTTAAATCGCGATTTTTTTGCGATTGCGATTAATTGCACAGCCCTACTCA
>CAIGQQ010031697.1:1365941-1370417 GCA_903798035.1 Danio albolineatus
TGGAGAAGTCTGAAAACGGAGGCATGGCTGCAGAGATTCGCTACTTGATTGGGGCTTTTGGGTCATTTCGTAACCTTCCCTTATTCAACAAGCCCCTATCACATGACTATAACGCCACCGGAAGACGGCAGACCAGCCTTCACTGTAAACATGGACACAGAAATGGGAGCATTGTTTACACTATTGTCCGTTTTAGGCGCCATTGTGCAGTTAAACTCTGCCTTTTTTACTACAACAGCTGCATATATTCGCAAGAGGCAAGCTACTGTTCGAACACTCGCTAATCGCTCGCGTCAAGCGGCGTAAGCCCTATTTAGAATGCCGAGCGAGACACATGCTTCCTGTTTTTTGTTTTTTATTCTATACTGATTTGTTCCTTTGATGTAAAAAATGGAAGCATTGTATTCCTCATTTTTTGTATGCTATTGTTCTTGTTATGCAATTTTTTTTTTTTTTTAAAGACACGTGCTTCCTGTTTATACCTGAACGCGCATGCCCAGAGTGCACGAATGGTCACGTGATATACGTTTTTCGTGGAGTAGTGTGGACGGATATCTGTTCAGAAACGCTGGGTGAAACGCTAGTGTGGACGCGGATCATTTTCATGCTAAAACGCTGTTTTAAAACTAAAACGCACTAGTGTAAATGGGGCCTCACTCACTCACTCCCACCCTCCCTCCCTGCCTCCCTCCCTCACTCACTTACATTTCAAACTGAACAATGTCTTTTGCAGGTACACATCTCTCATCTTATGTTTCAATCCTCCAGCCTGATCTCATGAGTAAACATAACCATTTTACGTTTTGTCAGCTTAGTGGCCATTAGTACAAGTTCATTCCCACGAAAACAACCATCATTGGGTATAAGATAATCGTGATTTCTTTCTTTCTTTCTTTCTTTCTTTCTTTCTTTCTTTCTTTCTTTATTTCAGCCAATCTTTGGGTCTAGCAGGAGCACTTTTAGATTAGTTTAGCATTAATAACTTTATTGGATTAGACAATTAGCATTTAAAAATTACCAAAATATAACTATTGTTAGTTCTGTGTCCATACACACCGTCTACACCAGGGGTTCTCAAACTCAGTCCTGGAGGTCCGGTGTCTAGCAAATTTTAGCTTTAGCTTACCTCAACATACCAGCAAGGATGTTTCTAGAAAGCCTAGTAAATGCTTGATTAGCTAGCCCAGGTGTGTCTGATTGAGGTTGGAGCTAAAATCTGCAGGACACTGGACCTACAGGAAACGAGATTGAGAATCCCTGGTCTATAACCTCAGTCGCTATTCCCTACATTAGTAGACTAATATAGCATTTGAACAATTGAACAACTAAATGAAAATTAGAACACAAGGACACCATTTTGATTGTGTTTTGCTGGTTGATAATTCATTCAGATGCATTAAAATTATGAGTCCCACTTTATATTGTGTCGCTGATACCTGTGAACTTACATGGTAATTAGATATGTAATTACCATGTGTACCAGTGTGTACAAACACTGTAGTTACATACTACTTACACATCTAATTACCATGTAAATTCACAGGTATAAGCGACAATATAAAGAGGGACTAAATTATGATTATAATAGTTATTTCAGAGAGCTGTATATTAATATTTATAGTTCTAATATTTTAATTTTTGTCATCTATTGTTCATTTTGTAATACATTTTCAGTGCCTCTTTGTATTTTCACTGCAGCAATTTAAAGTCTAACTCTATAAATTCGTATTAAACACTACTTTGAGACATTGTTCACAGCTAAATAATGTTAAATAAAAGAAAAGAATAAAAATTTGTTGGTGACAAATGTTTTTGTGCTAATTTAAGAGCAGTTAAAACAGACTGGTCAATTTTGACTGGGAACACTAAAGTAAGGGGTGGGATGTGAACTCGACAGGAGGGTTAAAAAATGTTATCGGAGCTGACATTTACTGAACATGCTAATGTTTTGACCACTTTTTTGTACAGTTAAAGAGCCCCTATTATGGATTTTTGAAAATGAGCTTGCATGCAGTGTGTACCACAGCTCTAAGTGAAGTGAAATGTCCAGCTAAGGCTTAAATCTGAAAGTGCACACTGTTTAAAACTATTGATTCATCCATAAAAGAGTCGACTCATAGTTTCTCAAACGAAACGCCGTGCTTACGAGTCTTTTGCCGTTTCGGCATGATGTGAACACGAAACATAAGCCCCGCCCATTTGTGTACGCACAGATCGGGGAAGACTCGAAACCCCCAACCCCGCCCACAAACAACAGCCGCAAGCATAGGTTGCCAGATTGGGCGGTTTTGAATTTGATTGTGCAGGTAAAAACCTTTTGGATAGGGTTTGGACTGGAATCAGTCAGCTACATCTGGCAGCACAGAGAAGAGCGCTGTGCTCAGCTGGATATTATTGGAAGTGTGCAGATGAACCAGAGACTGTGAAGAATTAGTGGTTGAGGTTTATTTTGGCAAAAATGCCTCAGCATTATAGCCCAGCCTTGTGCTGTGTCCCTCTGAGGAGTGCTTCTGAAATTTACACGCTTACATTTCCCTGTGGCCTGACGGTGAATCTGGCCTGCTATCCAACAAGTGTGAGTAAGTGCGATTAAAACGGTTGCCTCATTGTTTTCTCTAGCTTGTAAATGATGCATTTAATTGTGTTTTGTAACTTGTAACCGCTTGTAGTGTATCTGGTTAACTTGTATTCTCATATCGCGTCTAAAAGCATGTTGTAAACGTGACGCGAGCCGCTTTGTTTACGGATTAAAATGCGTTTGTGAATTTGTGTTCCTCTGTTTGTCGTTGCTATGGCTACATCAGCTCTCCCACACACGCACGGCGGTCCTGTTTCATAATGGTACAGCTTTTGACGCTGTGTGCACTAATACTGAATGTGTGTCGCTGTTTTTACCTCTGGTTAAGAATAGAGCTGGGAATATGCTGGGAGATCGGGGGGTTAGTTTCGGGGGTGAGGTGTCTGAAATACGGGTAACTCCTGGGAAAAATGAGTGTTGGCAGATATGCTCACGCACACACTCTGACTACTTCAACATTGATGAGCCGTGGTGGGCATTCTCTCGTGCTGAATGATGTCGACCAATCGCAACAGACTGGGTCATCGGTCGAATCAGCGCAGTTTAGCATCGTGCTAAAGAGGGGTTTTGGAACAAATGAATCACTGAACGATTTATATAGGAGTCGCTGGGATAATGAGGTAAAAATAAATGCAAATTATAAGACAATGAAAGTGTTTTTTGACCATGCATGCATATTAGCCTGCTGTTGGAGACCCCCAAAACCAAAATATGACCCTTTTTAATGTATAATAGGGGCTCTTTAATACAACTTTGTTTAAAACTGCAAGTAAAGCACTTTCAGTAAGTCAAGGGAAGTCATTTAGATAATTTCCCAATCTTTTCAAAATACATGAAAAGGCTACTCAAAAGGCCAGCGCTTTGTGATCTCAGCTTTGATAACTTTATCCACCACGTTTTGAAACACTTTGAATCTTACCTTCACACTTGGGGATCAAACCACTCCACATCACCTTTCCCGCCTCCAGTTCACACACAATAGTATCGGAGCCTTGCGTCTTGATGAAACCCTCCTCGCACACGACTGATATGGAGCTTCCCAGCTGGAAGTTATTGCCGAAACGCTTGGCATTCATAGGCACTCCGGGGTCCGGGCACTCATTGTGTCCAAACGCTGAACAAATAACATCAAAGCAGAGAAGCTTGTTACTTGCAACGTGACTTACTTAATGAAATGGAAGGAAACGAGCAAATGCATAATGCAATATCAAACTGGAGGAAACAGGGGGATTGTGGGTAAACACTAGAGTCTGGTGTGTTGCAGAGGCATTTGAGGATTATTTTGGCTCGGTTAATGGTATGACGTTCAGCGAACAGGATTAAGTTGTTTGATGCTGCTGGATAAATGGCTTATGAATTAAATCGAGCAAAATATGTCCTTCCATATGTCCTACTTGAATCAGATTGAAGACGACGCTTTGCATGCCAAAAACGTTGTTAGCAAAAAAACGAAATTTCTTGTGAGAGGATATGTTTTGCCAGACAGCAAACTATCTCTTCACTTACACAAAAGCCTTTTTCTTCTTCCTAAAAGCATGCAAGCGCTTATCAAAGTTCAGGAATCTTGTTATGTAGATGAGAGTGCATACTGTAAATAAAGCTGTTTATGCAAAAACTAAACCAATAACAAGCAAGAATAAAATATCATCAATACAGATTTAACTGCTATTGTTATAAAGCTCAAATTAAAAAAATAAATAAATAAATAAAATAGGGCGTCACGGTCATCCCACAGCAAGGAGGTGTGCATATCTGTGTGGAGTTTGCATGTTCTCCCCATGTTGGTGTGGGTTTCCCCCACAGTCCAAACACATACGCTATAGGAGAATTGAATAAACTAAATTGTCCATAGTGTATGTGTGTGAATGAGTGTGTATGGACGTTTCCCAATATTGGGT
>CAIGQQ010031697.1:1437872-1449638 GCA_903798035.1 Danio albolineatus
TTTAATTTAATTTAATTTAATTTAATTTAATTTAATTTAATTTAATTCATTTTCTTTCGGCTTAGTCCCTTTACTCATCAGGGGTCGCCACAGTGGAATGAACTGCCAACTTATCCAGCATATGTTCTATACACTGGGAAACATCCATGCACATTCATTCACACACACACAATACAGCCAATTTAGTTTATTCAATTCACCTATCCTACTCGTCTTTGGTTTGGAGGGAAAAACCGACACACCGTGAGGAAACCCACGCCACCACGGGGAGAACATGCAAACTGTGGGGGTTGGATGTGTTTTTGCAAACAAAAGTGATGAGCGGGGGGTGGGGTCTCCATGCCGCTCCTAGCAAGATGCCACCCTGGGCAAATGCCTACATAGACCATGCCTAAATCTACCACTGCAACCGGGACTCGAACCAGTGACCTTCTTTGTCTGAGGAAACAGTGCTAACCACTGAACTACAGTGTTGCCCCATAAATGATGCCTTATTCTGGTTTTGAACCTACAACCTCAGGGTTGGCAACTCAATGCTTCGCACACTGATCTAGCTGATCAGGTTTTACTTATTTAGTCAATCATTCGTTTATTTATTTTAAATGCAATGAAAAAATGTCTCAGTGTTCACTTCACTGTACAAAAACAAAGAATACATACTTACTGATGGAAAACTTGCTTGTGTTGTCTTTTCCAGGTAATAATTTGACTCCTCTTGATTTAAAATCCCCAGATCGTTTCACTGCTCAGGAAACAAAACAAAATAAGAAAACAAAAAAAATCAGACACACATTTAATGTAGATTCGATTTTTTTTTTTAAGTCTGCAGCATAAATGTGAGCAATAGTTTCAAAAATGTTAATTAGAAAACAAGTTAAAATGTCAAAACAAATCGGCTCATCACAGTCAGGTTCTGTGTAATTATTCATTCAATTCATAATTCATTTCTCTCGCTCTACACTTCTGGAATTCATCTCTGAAATTTCCTACCGTTGAAACTGATTGAAAAATAAATAAATAAATAAATAAATAACTCTTGGACCAGGCTTTTGACTCAACTTCTGACATGCCACCTTCCGCTCCTCATTATGAGAAATTAAGTCATTTATTGTAATTACCAGCTGATTAAGAATAGCAAGGTGATTCGAGATTTAGCTGATATTACGTGTAATTACTTTGAGTAACAGGGTGAATCAAATGAAAGCTGTCGGGGTCAAAATGTGACCCACAATCAAAATGGATTTCATTTAGCAAAGAAAATTAGGACTATTTTGTAAGATTTTGTGCATAACAAGGCGAGATGAAATTAAGAATCCAAGCACATTTTAAGCAGACGTTCAACCAAAGTTCATCTGAAACAAGCAATTAACTAAATTAACAAACTAATTAAAGACAGATCATTTAACAGTACTTAAAATAATTTTTTTTTAAATAATTTTTTTAAACAAATCTCTCATAAAAAATACTACAAGTGAGAAAAATAGAGAGAAATCAGCGTATTAGTCAGATTTAAGACATTAATGATGCTGAAAATCCAGCTTAGCATCCCAGGAATAAAGGACAATTTTTAATATATTCAAAACTGAATACGATTATTAAAAAATGCAACTTTTCAACTGGTTGTATTTATTTAATTTATTAATTTACTTTTTAATTACAATTAACGAAATGGAACTAAATGTAGCGCTACACTGTTAAAAAAGCGAAAACTTAAATTACTTTGACTTGTTACAATTAAATGAAATAAGTTTGACAAACTTAATTTATGACAGCTTTTAGGAATAAATTAAGTTAGTTCTTTTAGGTTTAACAAGTTTTAGTCATTTATTTAAAAGAACAAGAATGGAACAGTACAAACAGGACAGTACAAATCACCCATATTAATATAATAATAATGATGATGATGATAATAATAATAATAATAATAATAATAATAATTGCTATTATTATTATTATTATTATTATTATTATACTTATGTTTTGTGGCAATACTTGTACTCGCCATAAATGACTAAAACTTGTTACACCTAAAAGTACAAAATTGGTTGCAAAATTGGTTTATTGCCATAAATTAAGTTTGTCAAACTTAATTCATTTAATTGTAACAAGACAAAGTAATTTGTTTAAGTTTTCCCTTTTTACAGTGTAAAACATTTATTTATTTGCTTATTTTTCATTAATTTGTTTGTTCGTTCTTTTTTTATTTTTTATTTATCTATTTATTTATTTAAATTTCTTTTTTATTTTATGTAAATTTTTTTTATTTTATTTTATTTTATTTTATTTATTTATTTATTTTTTTATATAAATAACTTTTGCATTTTTTGACACTTTTACATTAGCTTTGACAAAAATATGCAAGTTAAGCCCTGCTCACACAGTAAGATTTCAGCCACGAGACAAATTTGGGAAATCCAAAAAGATTCCTGAAAATCCTAGGCTGAAATCTGTGATCTTTGATCGTTGGTTTGACATGTTCATAGACAGCCGCTTAATGCCCATTGCGATCAAAATTTTCCTCCGATGAACTTCTGCCAGTGTCAGAAGATTTCAGACATTTTCCTGCAGTGTGACAACATCTGTGATGAGCGTCAATCCAAGAACCACTAGGAGCGCCGAATCTGATGACGCAATCCATGTGACAATTCAAACAGGCAATGCTGCTACAGATAGTTTACATTTGCTGTGAGGAATCATTTCAGAATGCCAGATAGTGGAAGTGTTACAGATGGATAAGGTAAAACTTTTTTCTTCCGTGTTTGGCGTCTTCATTGTCGTTCAGTCTGACATTACGATAGCTAAGATTTTACATTGTGGCATAGGAGCATGTCTGTGCAGTCTGACATGATACAATCGTTTAGGATTATAAAAAAAACGCATAAATTGAGCCGGCATTAACCCTAAAATTAATCTGGACTCTTTTTCTATTGTAAAATACAACCTTTCAATGTTTATTGTTTTTTCCCTGAGATTTGCCTCAAGCAATTACTAGACATAAGTAACATGAAATCAATCCGAATCACATCATATTTAAAGTAAAATCGACTCTACCTTGATATTGAGCGCTGAATCCTTTATGCCGGTGGCTGTTGTCTGTTACGAAATGAAGCCGTAGCCAGTTCTTGTTGCTCACTATTGGCACAGGAATATTAATTCCTGATAACCTGTAAAGAAGATGCAGACAGATCAAACCATTACTGTATTTAATTGAAATCAGTTCCCTCATAAAAAGTCCCTTGACAAAGTCTTCTCTCTGTTAAACATCCCTTTAAACATATTTAAACATAATAAAAACTTTACAAGAGGGCTAATAACATGACTTCAACAGTATTTGTGTGTTTCTCTTTAAATGCAAATGTGCTGCCGCTCCCCCGCCCCCTTTCCAGTAGAGGGCGGAGTCTTTACAGCTCATGCTTTGGTTGTTCTAACAACAAACTAAACATCAGCATGTGCATTAAAGCTTTGTCAGCTTAAACACCTGATATATAGATTTCCAAAAGACATGAAGAGCACACAGAGATCATGTCAGACTGAATGTCATATGAGTATTAAGCTGTCAAATACACACAGGGTTATGTCACAAGTGTGTCCATGTGTTAGCCCAACGACGAAGCTAACAGAAGGTTAATGCATGTAAGCCTTTTAGCACATGTGAAAATAAATATTTTTACTTATGAAAACGTATTTTCATTCGTTTCCAACTCCGAATTTAATCTGACTCCAATTTATTATAATTTGAATGCTCATACCTAAAGAGAGTTTGATTTAGCCACTAGATTATATCAAATTAAGTCAGTGATTGTCAGGAAATATGAGAGTTTAAACAAGAATTGTACATTTATTTGTCAGGCAAAGATTTTCCATTCCAATTCACATAATTATACAAGATAAGCCAATTCAGATTGTACAACAGAGTTTAAGATTAATACCTGACCATGTAGAAAGACATTGCAACATACAAGCTCTGAGACAGAGCCCAGAAACTTGTACGTTGCAACGGGGTCTCCTGGCTAGAATCCCACTGGCCTAAACAACATTGTTACCTTAAATACCCAACAGGGCGTCACAGTGACCCTTGCCTAGTGTATTGATATGTTAATCACCTCTGGAGGGGGAGCATCTGGCAGAGATTTCATCAAAGTCAAAACCAAATTCAACAAATACCAGGGAAATATTACAATGACCTTAAGACCACTTTACCAATCACACAGAGACATTTAAAATGATACCAAACATGAATATAAAGCTACAAGATACACCATATTAAAACCTTGAACATTTTATGTGAAATGTAAATGGTCTACTCTGATGGAGCAAGGACATACAATCAGAAAGATAAGCTCAGGATGATTTGAATAGAACAGTTGAACAGCTGGTCTTCTGATCTTCTCAGATTAGCCAGTTCATTGTTTTAATGCCTGACCAATCTCGTGGTCCTGTCTCTTGGAATTCCATAACAATTTTCAGGGTTTATTATTATGGAGAGACATAGCCAATTCTTACACAAGCACACAAAACACAGCTCACAATGTGGATCGTGTTAAAGCATTTTAACAGAAGTTCTGGTAAACTGAAACTGTCAGTCCAATTTTCAGAGTTGAAGTTCAGTTTAGTTCAGTTCAATGTGGTTTAATATTCACTACTGAAAGTCCAAACACTGAAGAACAAATCCAACGATGCGCAGCTCCACAAATCCCAAACCAAGCGATAATAATATTAATAACACAAACAAATAAACATAAGATTGATCTAATGCAACACCCGTCTAAATGTGTACAGTGGAAAACTGATTATAATAACAGTACAATAAATGCATTTAAATAAACATGCTCAATTTATGACCAATGGTTCTTGTATAGTATAGCTCAGACTGCAAGGCACGGTGTTTGCAAAAACAAGGTCATGGGTTCAATTCCCAATGAATGCATGAGCTTATAAAACTGTATACCTTGAATGCAGTCTAAGTGGCTTCGGATAAAAGCATCTGCCAAATGCACGAATATACATCAATTTATATATATATTTGTCATTATGATATTATCGTACAGTTCAGTGGTGCCTTTTGAAGCAGACTAAACGGAGAAAGCATCTGAATTTTCACTTGCCATGATAAGTGACCTTTAAAAATGAATATGCTATTTACTGAGATGCAAATAATGTAGAAACGGCACTGTTTGACACCAACATTGGAACATTACTGTTTCTCTGCAAACGTTTCAAGGACTCGGCCATAACTTCCAACTTCACAAACAGTGACAGTAAAAGTCTACAGCAGAACACTATTTCAAGGATGAAGCATTTCACCTTTTTTTCTCAGAAGTGAAACTCAAACTCGGCCTCGCCGTCCGTCAATCAAAGGAACTGCGGCAATTATTCAAGTGAGATCCGACAGTTGAATCGCTTTTTGAAGAAAAACATAGTTCACGCTCGAGTCTCAAACACTTGTCAGTGCTGTAATGTTGAAAAGGGCAAACGAGAGATTTCTGTGCATTTGTAACATGTCAAAGCATCTGTGCATGTTTGAACACTGAGTCTGGCCTGAAAGTCGACTGAGTTTACTGCACACTGGGAAAACGTTTTAAGATCCACTTCAAGTTTGGCACCAGTGATGTTAAGCAGTGACCCCTCGCCATCAGCTAGATTCACTAGCACAGCACTGAAATTCAATGTGCTGTTGATAGTTGCCAATAAGTTATAACAGTATGCGGGTCCTAAAGGGTGCTGCAGGGTTAAAAAAATAGTCTTAAAAATCTTTTTTTTTTTTTAAAGATATGGAGTGATCATAAGAAAGTGTCTGGGGTAAATGTGCAAAACAGGTGCAAGTGTTTGGTAAAATGATAATGAAAGAGTGCATTTTCTACAGGTGGTTTGTGAAGCCCACTCATCTGTGTGAGGCACACTCAGAATTACATGTTAATTTGAGGTTGTCATGTGGTCATGGGGGTTTTGATCTAATCTATTCATAATCACTGACATGTTCATCAAACATCGCCTCAGTGCATGGATGTCCTATCACCGGATTACCATATACTGTATATATATATACATATGATTCAAAATGTGTGTAAGAATTTGTATGGATTAACCACTTTTATTTTTCACAATATGTAAAATACTTTACTAAGATCCACTTAGTACCAGGGGGAGGAGGTCCCTCCGGGGTTACTTCCTCTCTCCAGCCCCCCACCGGTTGCGGGGGTTGTCGCTCCGGTGAACCGGGCGGTCGGCGCACTCGTGCCCCCCCGACGGGTACCCATCAGTTTCCCCCGCGCGAGGGGGGACCGTGGGTTCAAAGCCTTCTCCCCACCGGTTCCCTGCCTGGGGGAGACAGAGGAGGAGAACGCCCAGAATGTGTGGATGTGTTTCCCAGAGATGGGTTGTGGCTGGAAGGGCATCCGCTGCTTAAAACAAATGCCTGATAAGTTGGCGGTTCATTCCGCTGTGGCGACCCCGGATTAATAAAGGGACTAAGCCGAAAAGAAAATGAATGAAATGAATGAAAGATCCACTTCAAGTTTGGCACCAGTGATGTTAAACAGTGACCCCTCGCCATCAGCTAGACTCACTAACACAAACATTGCCTCACATCCCCAGTGCGTGGATGTCCTGTCACTGGCTAACCATACATATTCATACACTGTAAAACCCAACAGTCAACTTTATCAAATTAAATGATATTCAATTTACTATAACCTTCTATGTGAAGCTGCTTTGACACAATCTACATTGTAAAAGCGCTATACAAATAAAGGTGAATTGAATTCAATTAAGTGTAGTTAACTCAATTTACAGAAAGTTAATTCTACTCATTTGAAAAGAGTTTTTTACTCAGTGTAGAAGGTAATACGTTAATTAAATACCTCATTACTTTAACTTAAATGGAGTAAGTTCACAGTACTCTTATAGATTAGTTTAACTCAAATTGTTTGTATCAACTGATTTCCTTAAACGTTTTGAGTTGCCCCAACTAATTGGGTTTTACAGTACTCAGTTAGTTTGAGTTCTCTTCATTTATTGGGTTTTACTGTGCTCAAATTGCTTTGTTTACTCAAATGGAGTAAGTTCAGCTTTTGAACTTAAATGGTTTGTTGCAATCGGTTTCCTCAAATGGTCTGAGTTACCTTAACTTTTTGGGTTTTACAGTGTATGATTCAAAATTGTATGTAAGAATTTGTGTGCATTAATCACTTTTCTCACAATATGTAAAATACTTTACAAGGGACCCCTCGCCATCAGCTAGATCCACTAGCACAACACTGAAATTCAATGTGCAGTTGATGGTTGCCAATACGTTATTACAGTATGCAGGTCCTAAAGGGTGCTGGTGGTTAAAAAATAGTTTTAAGTCTTAAAAATCCAAACTTGTTTTTTTTTTTTTTTTTTTTTTTAAGAGATATGGAGTGATTGTAAGAAAGTGTCTGTGGTAAATGTGCAAAACAGTTGCAAGTGTTTGGTAAAATGATGATGAATGAGTGCATTTTCTACACTTTATATTGAGTGGACAGTTCCTGTGGATTTACCATGTAAGTACACTGGTATCACAAGGTGAAACCTTCTAATGCAGCATTAGTTCTGCCATACAGTGTTCACAAGTACATGATCTGCAAACAGGTGTGGAAGTGGGAAAACATCTGCAAGTACATATTGTTGTTACTCAATGCACTTACATAACTCTTGTTACAGATGTGTACTTTCTGAGTGTTGTTACCAATGTCCTGTTACACATTTGTACTTACACATACTATTCAGTGGGTTGTTACATGAGTGTAGTTACACCAGTATTACACAAGTAAATACTATGTAGCAGTGTGTACATACACTGTAGTTACATACTACTTACACATCTAGTTACCATGTAAGTTCACAGGTATAAGTGACAATATAAAGTGAGACCGAATATAATAATGTTTTATAAATAAAAGATCAAAACAGTTGTAAGGGTCCATCTATTAGTCCTATGACGGAAGTAACAGTATGGGTGAAGTTTAAATGCATGCAAGTCTTTTAGCACATATGCAAAGAAATATTTTTACTTATTAAAATTGATTTTAATTTGTTTCCAACTCCGAATTTAATCTGACTCCAATTTATAATATTTAAATTTAGTTTCATCCAATTCAAGCTGATTAGATTATAGGTTGTGATTTGGTCTAATTTAGATCGATTTACCTAATGAATCCTTATTTTCAGTTAATGGTTCAACTTTTATCATTAGTCGGTTAGAGTCAGTATGCTGGCAGTTACATCTGCTCATGGACACATCCTCGCCAGTTCTGGTTCTTAGATAGAGGATATAATTGTAAACTAATTTCCTTTAAGTAACTTTAGGCCACCCCATGCTTGCTCATACATAAAGAAAGTTTGATTTAGCCACTAGATTATATCATACTGGGTAATGGGTGGGTGGATGGATGGATGGATGGATGGATGGATGGACTCAAAAGATAGAATGGATGGATGGATGGATGGATGGACTCAAAAGATAAAATGGATGGATGGATGGATGGATAATGGATTGATTGATTGAAGTCAGTGATTGTCAGAAATCAACAGGTCTCTAGTGCTGCTATGCTCCATCCAATGTATGACTAATCATGGTCGTAGGCTGCGGAAATATAAGCCTAAACAATTTACTAGATTTAAGTGATTTCAGGAGATATTAGAGTTAAACATGAGTTTTACATTTATTTGTCAGGCAAAGATTTTCCATTACAATTCACATAATTAAACAAGATAAGCCAATCCAGATTGCTCAACATCAATTACTCAAAGATAGATTAAGAGATTAATACCTGACCATGTAGAAATACATTGCAGCTCATAAATCCTGATGCAGAGCTCAGAGACTTATACACTGCAACGGGGTCTACTGGCTACAGAAACCCACAGACACTTCTGCACCGTTCCTTGAATACTCAAATCACCCTAAAATCAAGACAATAAAAGCTTCAGCAAGGCTCTTGCCTGGTCATGAGTTGATGTGAAGACCATTTTCCCTGAAGTAAAGACCTTAGCAAAGTCAAAACCCAAATTAACTGATATTGTGATTGTGAAATATTACAATGAAATTAGGACCACTTTACCAATCACACAGAGACATTTAAAATGACACCAAACATAAATATAGAGCCACACACCACATTTGGTGGACATTTGGACATTCCATGTGGAATGTGACTGAGCTGCTCAGGTGGAGAAGGTCCAGGGCAAAGAGGGGGGCTCAGGATGCATAATCGAGACAACTTAAACAACTGGCTTCCTAGCTGATCTTCTTATAAGATTAGAAAGTTTATTGTTTTAGTGCCTGACCATTCTCGTGGTCTTGTCTCATGTGGAGTTCCATAACAGTTCTCAGGGTTTAATATTATGGAGAGATATAGCCATCCTTACAAAGTCAATAAAAAAAAATCTAAAAGAACAAAAAATACAAGAAAAAAAAAAAAAAAAAAAAGTGAAATGACTGGACTTACAATTTTTCTCCATTGGTTTGGCTCATTTCTTGAAAAAGAAATTACATTCTCAAAACAACATGGACAAACCTCCAAACCACTTGGCAATTGTTCACAACAGTATAGCATTTCTCATTCATTGCTCCTCATCTTTGTGGACCGCCTTCATTTTGATTTGATCCCTGAAAATGAGAGGTCTCGTGTCGCCTCACCTACCACACTATGTGAAGAACAGCGAAGAACTGTTATGAAACTCCAGCTTTATTTATAGCACTATAGTTTTTTGTTTGTGTGTTTATATTACGGTTCATTATGCTGTATACTGTTTCTTTTTGCTCTGATATATGGAAGTTACTTTGTGTGTGGTTGATCATTACAGTAGAAAAAGGAGTTACCATTTCCTTGGCAGCATGAGTGCAATGTGTGACGTCAAACCTTGGAGGCTACTCTTACCCTAAAATCCTATTTCTTTTTTCAGTTTTATACACGATTGTATTCTGTTAGCTAGACAAAAACAGTACAGTAACCTTTGTCACTGAATGACTGGGCTAAGACTGTAAGGTGGACATGAGGGATATTTTAGTGGTCCTTTGCCATAGTGATAAAACATGTAAACATTTTGACTTGCAGTGCTTACACAATGCCAAAGGGACGAAGAATTCTGGGGCCACTGACTGTTTGATGAGAAGGAAATTTCGTTTTGACACATGAGTGAACTGTTTTGGGAAAGGTATGAGCTGTTGCAGGTGAACCATGGTGTTGTGCCGAACCATCCACATTATTCTGGCAAAAGCACCAAGAGTGTTGAGGATGTCTGCTTTGTTTCAAGAAATGAGCCAAAGCAATTGAGAAGGATATTTGCCATTTGTGTGGCACTGACTTTTTATATGGGAAAGTAAATTAGTTTTGATGCATGAGTGAACTGTTTTTGGAAAGATGTGAGCTTTTGCAAATGAGCTATACTGTTGTGCTAAACTGTATCACTGTTTTGCCAAATGATCTCAGAATTTTGTGAATGTAATTTCTGTTTGAAGAAATGAGCCAAACCAATGGAGAAAAACTGTAAACAGTAGAAAAATGAGAAAGCTAACAAACAAACACATTATTAAATAAATAATTAAATTAATACATTTAAAAAAATTGTGAAATTAAAAAAAAAAAATAATAAAACAACTTTTTAGTATGAAAATACAAATAAAATAAAACACAATAAAATAAAAAAAATACATCAGATAAAATAATAATTTTTAATGTTGTTCTGTAACTTTGTAATATTTCTATTGTATGTATAATTTTATTTTATTATATCATTGTGTGTCTATATGACTTTGCAATTTCATTTTTGTGTATTGATTATTCACTTTTAATTGTATGAAAGGGTGTATGATAGGGCCCTAAATGTTAATCCTTCATTTAAACCCCTAACTGTAAATGTAGCTGATAATAATAGAGATGCTTGACTTTGCACAGTCAACAATGGGCAAATACATTTTCGGAATGGATGCACTAGAGCCTGTACACCTTGAGATAAGCTATTTGGCCTGAAATAACATGTATATTGCAAAAAAATATATAATAATAAAATGTCTGCCCTAAGGTGAGCTGTACAAGCGCCTGAGAATTAGGACCAATAGCAGTGTAAGCACCGGCAAAGGCCAGATAACATTATTATTATGGGGAACATAATGTGCATCTCTGTATTAACAGAGCGTGAGCGGTTTGACTACAGGTCCAAGCTTTGACTACAGCATTAAGCGCATCTGTCCTATTGTCTGCTGACCCACTGCACGAAAATAGACAGTAATTGAAAAGACACAAATGAATCAAAACAGCAGTGGAATGCAGGAAATGGATACACCTCCTCTCTCTCTCTCGCTTTCTCTATTTTATTTACACTTTCTGCCTATTTGGAGGGAAAGAGATTGAGAGCACAAATAAATGGGTGAAGATGCAGAAAGACTAAGAAGAAGGGATTTGTACATTTTCTAGCTGCTAGGGAGTTGTGGGTGGATGAGAAGGCATTGATATGCGGTTGCTAGGGTGTTTTGCTGTGGTTGCTAGGGTATTTTCGGTGATTATTTTGCCTTGGTCAAAAGAGAGCCCACCAGCGAGTCTCAATGATATTCTGGTCACTACATAATGTGACTCACTCCTGCTTCACTATCACTGAATGGAGACTGATTACACAGAGAAACATGCATTCAGTGGACAGTATGTGAAACTATAGACAGACAGGCTGATTGGATGGATAGATGGATGGAAGGATGGAAGGATGGATGGATGGATGGATGGATGGATGGATGGATGGATGGATGGA
>CAIGQQ010031697.1:1458048-1470023 GCA_903798035.1 Danio albolineatus
GTTGTTGGCTTCTGTTTTTGTCTTACCCACTTTCTGGAACCGTTTTTATCCAGACTCGAACCCCGTTATCACGGTAAAATCCTCTCTGCATCTCAAGTCAGCCGACATACATGGTGATCTACTGGACAAACTGGTAACAGCGGGAAAGCTGTCCATATGGAGATAAACGGTCAGCTTGTATGCGTGAAAAGGAACGGCGTCATACCGAACCGTATCGCTCGTTTTAAAGACGAAATGCAGCCATACATTCCTCTGGCTACATAATTCATAATCTCCAGAAATGTATATAGGGCTAAGTTTTCAGAATGAGCCTGTGATGCATAAATGGACAACCAGGTGAGACATAGGGTAACTAATTATGGCAATGGGTTACAGATACAATATTCTTCCCCATTCCTAGTAAAAAAAAAGTACCCAATCAACATCGCTTTGCAAAACTTCCCAGAAAGATTGCTCAAAAAGCTGCCCTGTATATCATCACTATAAGTGCTAACTTCCAGAAACTATTGAGATGCCCCAACCAATAGTATTTTCAAAAGCACAGATTGACCAGTGTTACTTGTTAATTTTAGTTGTTGGCTTCTGTTTTTGTCTTACCCTCTTTCTGGAACCGTTTTTTGCCAGACTCGAACCCTGTTACCGCAGTCAACTCTTCTCTGCCTCTCAAGTCCACCGACATGCATGACGATCTACTGGACAAACTAGTAACAGCGGGAAAGCCATCCACATGGTGATAAACAGTCAGCTTGTATGCACGAAAAGGGACGGCATCTTACCGAACCGTATCATTCGTTTTAAAGACAAAACGCAGCCATACATTCCTCTGGCTACATAATTCACAATCTCCAGAAATGTATATGGGGCTAATTTTTTGGAATAAGCCTGTGTTGCATAAATGGACAACCAGGTAAGACATAGGGTAACTAATTGGGGCAATGCGTTACAGATGCAATATTCTTTCCCATTCCTAGTAACAAAAAGTAGCCAACCAACATCGCTTTGCAAAACTGCCTGGAAAGATTGCTCAAAAAGCTGCCCTGTATATCATCACTATAAGTGCTAACTTCCAGAAACTATTGAGATGCCCCAACCAATAGTATTTTCAAAAGCACAGATTGACCAGTGTTACTTGTTAATTTTAGTTGTTGGCTTCTGTTTTTGTCTTACCCTCTTTCTGGAACCGTTTTTTGCCAGACTCGAACCCTGTTACCGCAGTCAACTCTTCTCTGCCTCTCAAGTCCACCGACATGCATGACGATCTACTGGACAAACTAGTAACAGCGGGAAAGCCATCCACATGGTGATAAACAGTCAGCTTGTATGCACGAAAAGGGACGGCATCTTACCGAACCGTATCATTCGTTTTAAAGACAAAACGCAGCCATACATTCCTCTGGCTACATAATTCACAATCTCCAGAAATGTATATGGGGCTAATTTTTTGGAATAAGCCTGTGTTGCATAAATGGACAACCAGGTAAGACATAGGGTAACTAATTGGGGCAATGCGTTACAGATGCAATATTCTTTCCCATTCCTAGTAACAAAAAGTAGCCAACCAACATCGCTTTGCAAAACTGCCTGGAAAGATTGCTCAAAAAGCTGCCCTGTATATCATCACTATAAGTGCTAACTTCCAGAAACTATTGAGAGGCTCCATGAGGCACCATTGATATTCAAAAAGGTTCCTTCCGTACTCAATGGACTTGTCGTAAATCATTCTCTCTATGGCTCTGCCCGTAACAAAGCCCACTCTCCTACTCACCATATGGTAGGTGGATCTGATCCCTCAACTTCTAGAGAGTCCAGTTTGCTGTCCATCTGGAACTCAGTGAAGACCAGAGAGATGGTGTCTCCTGGATCAGCCAGGATGGTCCACGTACATTCACCACTGCTCTGATAGTCCTTCTGAAAGTCTGGACTGGAGATGGTGCCGCTGGCCCCACGAAACGTCCCACCACATGTGTCCTCAGCTGTTGGGCAAACAAACACACATTTAGGCTCTAAGGCATATGGAAGAGATTCGTGTGGAGGTTTGATCAGCTAATGACTCGTTTCTTTTTTTATGACATCTGTGTGGAAATATATCATCTGGCTTATTTCATGACTATCTACATAATTAGAGATGAAATATTGATTTTTGTTTAGTTTAGCATATAGTGTGTATATTTACATAATTATAATGTGTATACAAACCATTTTATATGTGCCCATTTATCATATTGTAGAAGAAAAAAAAACACTTTATAGCAAAAGGATTGCTCAAAAGTTGCGCATCAACAACATTCCCATAAGACTGAGTTTGAAATAATAATAAGAAATAATATTTAGGAAACAATATATGGAAAAATAAGTCTGTAAAATAACTAAAAATGTACTCTCAAGGATTTTGTAGCGTAACATACAACACCAATCCAGACAATATGTCACTTTAAACTAGTAAACATGTTGATAAAAGTCACTTTTTCAAACGTTTCAAGGTTAAAAAATGTTGGGAGAAAGATCAAGGTCTCATAATGCAATTCAAAAGCAGAAATAAAGAATAAAAACATGAATAACAAAATATGTAGTATAAGTTGGCAAATTGGGACGCAGCAATGGTAATTTTTTTTCAAATATAAAGTTTGATGGGTGCCATCAAGATTCATTCTTCACAATAATCTCTTTTTAATTCAAAGATACACAAGGGAGAATGCATGTAGGTATGTTCATTTTTGTGTAAAGTAAACCCTTAACTAACCCTCAGCCTGTTCCTCAATTTTTTTTTTTTTTATATATACTTTGCTTTAAATCAAAGTTTGTAATGTTGTAATATATATCCTGTGTTCAACAGAAGACACATGACGGAGAACTAATGGGCCTAATGTAGGTATTTTCCTTTTTAGCGTGCACTAACCCTTTTTGTCAGATTTTTTTCAAACACTTTGCTTTAAATCAAAGTTTGTAATGCTGCGATTCTCATAGTAGCCAGTTGGTTTGGACCCATCAAAATCAAGCATTCCAGAGAGTAATATTGTAAAATCGTCACCCAACTGTGTGTACAAAAAAAAAAGAACATACTTTTAGAAAGTAGTACAAGTACATAAATTTGAACGCAGCAAAAGTATTTTTTTCCAGCTATAGAATTTTAATGGTGCCAACAACAAGCATTATTAAAATATATATATATTTATTTTTGCGTTTAACAGAAGACAGACACATGAGGTAGAATTAATGTAGCAATGTTGATTTTTTGCGTGAACTAAACCTTTGCCTTTTTGTCAGATTTCCTAATACTTTGCTTTAAATTAAAGAGTTTAATAGGTGCCAACAACAAGCATTATTCTTTTTTTCTGTTCAATAGAAGAAAGACACAAGAGAAGAATTAATGTAGGTATGTTCATTTTTGCCCTTTTGTCAGATTTTTTTCTAATACTTTGCTTCAAATCAAAGATTGTAATCTTGCAATTCTCAATAGTAGCCAGTTGGTTTGGATCAATAAAAATCAAGCATTTCAGAGAGTAACATTGTAAAAGAAACAAACATAATGTGTAATATTCCCCAAACAGAAGGCATTATTTCAGAGAAGTTGCTCTGAAGCAATACTGACTTGATTTGACTTGACAAAAGTTTGGAGAGGGTCATCCAACTGTGTGTGCAAAAAAAGTGCATACTTTTAGGACGTAGTATAAACGGGTATATTTGGACGCAGCAATAGCATTTTCTTCAACTATAAAGTTTAATAGGTGCCAACAACAAGCATTATTCTTTCTTTTTCTGTTCAAGAGAAGAAATACACAAGAGAAGAATTAATGTAGGTATGTTCATTTTTGCCCTTTTGTCTGATTTTTTTCAAATACTTAGCTTCAAATTAAAAATTGTAATGTTGCAATTCTCATAGTAGCCAGTTATTTTGGACTAATTAAAATCAAGCATTTCAGAGAGTAATATTGTAAAAGAAACAAACATAATGTGTACTATTCACCAAGCAGAAGGCATTATTTCCGGTGAAGCTGCTCTGAAGCAATACTGACTTGATTTGACATGACAAAAGTTTGGAGAGGGTCATCCAACTGTGTAAAAAAGGTGCATACTTTTAGGACGTAGTATAAGTACGTAAATTTGGATGCAGCAATAGTTTTTCTTACAGCTATGGATTTTGATGGGTGTCAACAACAAGCAATATTTAAAAAAATTATATTTATTTTTGCGTTCAACAGAAGACAGACACATGAGGTAGCATTAATTCAGCAATGTTGATTTTTGCGTGAACTAACCCTTTGCCTTTTTGTCAGATTTCCTAATACTTTGCTTCAAATCAAAGTTTGTAATGCTGCAATTTTCAATAGTAGCCAGTTGGCTTGGACGAATCAAAATCAAGCATTTCAGAGAGTAATATTGTAAAAGAAACAAACATAATGTGTAATATTCCCCAAACAGAAGGCATGATTTCAGTGAAGCTGCTCTGAAGCAATACTGACTTGATTTGACTTGACAAAAGGTCAGAAAGGGTCATCCAACAGTGCGCTGTGAGTCAAAAGGTCTGCTTTGTGAGGCTGAATCATTGACATTACGATTATGACAGATAATGAGCATCACAGTGAGGGCAAAGCTCCCCGAAACACATTTCGTTTTTTTTTTCTCCACCAGTACTGGATTGGACTGTTGTCTGCCAACAAAACAATAAGCAACGATAAGAGCAATTATTGTACATCAGGTTGATCGTGCTAATTGCTGGTTATGTTCTGAGGAACAGAATGATTGTTTTAATGAGTATTATATGGGTTTGTAAGCATTTATTTTTCGAAAACAACAAAAACTAAAATCAACACTTAATTATGCAGCCCAAGTCTGGCTTCAAAACAGAGACAGTGTCAGATAATTAATCTAATTAGCTTCATGCAGGATGAGAGGAACGCGTCTTATGAAAACACTTCACCGAGATGCACTTACTATATCTAATGAAGGGTTTTTACTTAAAACGCACATCAACAGGACATCGGCTAATGCATATATGCAACAAATCCATTTCATTTTCAGGGAACCAGATATGGTAGTTCAGGGGCGTGGATTTAGCATGGACGGTTTAGATTAGATTTTAGTTTTAGCGTAGATGCATCCCCACCAATATCCATCGACTATTGAAATGTCCCCATTAATAATTTAATTCACTTTAAAAATAATAATAATAATAAAAAAAATAAATATTGCGCTGTTATATCAACCTAAATGTGCAGAAAGGGTTAAATCACATTCTCTCCTCAAGTCGCCCCCCCCCCCCCTCCCCCCCAAAACACATATGAACATTGTGATTGGCTGAGCCTTTCTCTGCTGTCATGTGAGAGGCTGTAGCTGTGTTTAGATGCAAGTCTGCGTTTAACAAAAGGTGTCACATAAACTCAAGTTTACAACATCATGATAATGGCGTTAATGCTCGTGTTTTCCCCGCTTTAACAAACAGACTATCGTTATATCAGACTGATAAAGTGTGTTTATAATATGTTCTGAAAACTAACTGCATAATAAACAGCTAAATGTACAGTATATGATACTGGCCAGTTCTCCTGATCTCTCAGACTGGCATGTCCAGTTTTGATTGAAATAATTGTCAGAAAAACTACAGCCTGTGCTTCATCTTTTATTAATACCTAAATTTGAGATGTTTAATTTGCACTATGGCTAAAATAAACGGAAGTCTGTATTAAACTCTCTCTTTATTAAACATTATTCTAACATTACACTATCAGGGGTGGTTATTTTATTCTGAAAAACTGAAACTTTTTGTAGTTATTTGCCTGATATTCTACTCAATTATGACGTATAAATGTTGCATTGTAATGACATAAGAACTCATTTTTGTTGGATTATCTTGTGGGATGATTATCATAACCACACTTTTTGATGTACCAAAAAATATTTCCAACCGTTTTGTCAAATTGCTTACCACATTATTTTACATTTTTATCAAATGTTATATAAATGTGCTTTTAAACAGTACGTTTTATATTACAGTTTTATAAATAAAGATTTTTTTTTTCTGGAGAATGTCTTATTTCAGCTAGAATAAAAGCAATTTCTTGATGGGAGGGAGGGAGGGAGGGAGGGAGGGAGGGAGGGAGGGAGGGATGGAGGGATGGATGGATGGATGGATGGATGGATGGATGGATGGATGGATGGATGGATGGATGGATGGATGGAACGATCGATAGAACGATCGATAGAACGATCGATAGAACGATAGAACGATAGACAGACAGACACACAGACAGACACACAGACAGACAGACAGACAGACAGACAGACAGACAGACAGATAGACAGACGGAGGGATAGACAGACGGAGGGATGGATAGACGGAGGGATGGATGGATGGATGGATGGATGGATGGATGGATGGATGGATGGATGGATGGATGGACTCAAAAGATAAAATGGATGGATGGATGGATGGACGGATGGACAGATGGACAAATGGATAGATGGATAGACAGATGGCCGCTAATGATGTAAGGATGGCCGCTAATGATAGACAGACAGACAGACAGACAGACAGGGCAAGACAGACAGGGCAAACCTATGCCCTGTGGTAGTTTAAAGAGATCTTTAATCAATCATTCACCTCATTAAAAAATCCATATTGTTTTCTTTTTTTCATGCAACAAAAGCAGGACCACTGAATGTTTTTTCATAATATACATCAAACACATATTTGAGCATGAACAACAATGCAAGTCCTTTTTCAAGTCTTCTGAAGATCCAATAGCTTTGGTGAAACTCATATTTATGATGTATTCTGTAATTATTTATATGGGCCCAAACATCAAAAGTGTACAGGTACATTTATTTTTTTCTAAATCTTCTACTCATAAATCATACATCTACCCAACAGAACTGCTTGCAGGAAAGTTCTTTTCACACAGATTGAAGAGACTTTCAACAATGACTACCAACTTTTCTATTGTTACCATCACACATTTTCTAGTACCACCAACATCCTAAAATTGCATTCATGTTTTTTTTTTTTTTTTTCTCAAATAAGCTCGTTTGCTCCTAATATTTCTTGAATTATTCAATTGAACCATCAGCTTTTTTGTCAATACATAAAAATGTTTTCATTAATGGCATCACAGACTACGTTTACAAGTACATCAGTTATCAATTGTTTTGCCATAATCTGGACGAGACAATAAATGTTCCTTTCATGATCCTGTTTTACATGATATAGCACATAATTCAATTAACATCATTGCGTCCCCAGCCTATCCACATTTCCTCTGGAGTTTCATGTAATTTCAGGTGTTTCATTTTTATTTGTGGACTTTAACTGCAGTTTGGCGCTTTTACTTTTATTCAGGAACATTTCATGCACGCCCCCCATGACAAACGAGATATTAAATGCAAGGAACTGCTGGAAGAGTTTTGTTTTAATGTAATTTGATACCGCATACTTTGGGGGGGGGGGGGGGGGTGACGGACCTCTAGATGGTGTCTGTGGTCCTTCATTGACTCAGTAGGTGCAGACAATAGTGTCAAACAGAATCAGAATCAGAAAGAGCTTTATTGCCAGGTATGTTCACACATACGAGGAATTTGTTTTGGTGACAGCTTCTACAGTGCAACAGCATTACAGAGACAGGACAAAAAACAGATAATACATTTTCAAAAAATAGAAGTGTTAAATGCAAATATACAAATGGACAAGTGTATGTACAGGCATATTACTATATACAACATTATATGTGCAGCTGTTATGTGCAAATTGGCATGTAATGTGTGTTGTTAAATTAGTGTATGTGTGTGTAAAAAGTGTATAGCAAGTAGTGATGTTGGTTCCACGATTATTATCATCAAGTGTTCATGAGATGGATTGCCTCAGGGAAGAAACTTTAAATGTGTGTTTGTGCATATTTGCAACACTTTGAAATGTTGAAATAAAACTTCACGCGTATCATTGCCACCGCATACTGACCACAACACAAATCAGTAACAGACGATCACATTCATATTAATAGGAATTATAATACAGCATTTCTAAAAAAAAAAGAAAAAAAAAAGAAAAAAAAGAAAAAGAAATCAGCCTGACTGAAATCATGATAAAATAACTTAAATTATTCATCATTGCAGTTGGTGTGATCTTCTGCCATGCTTGCTCATCATTTTGCCTCTGTTGTGCTTGGCTTCGTAATTGCTGCTTGCAGCTATATTTTACCCTGATGTTGCTCCAAAACCAAGTAAGATTTGAATTTTTTACAACACCAGTGCAACGCTAGTAAATGGGGTCTAATGGGGTCGATACACCTACAGAGTTAAAACAGGGGCAGATCTAGATTTATGGGGTGGCATAAAAGCTATGAAGGGTGGAAACACTGATGAAATAAGCATCAAAGCAAGGTTTTAGTGGATTAAATGAATTCAATACATATGATTCAATTACTTGTTTATTTTTTTTTTCTTAAGAAACACATAGAAAACTTAATGTAAGCCTAATCTATAGTCATTTGTATAAATATAAAAAAAACAACACTGTAAAATTGCTAGGTTCCATGCAACTGATTTGTGTTAGGACAACATGAAAGAATTAAGTTAACTTATCTGTTTTTACAAATTTAAGTGGATTTCTCCACCGTATCTATTACGGATTACCTGTGATAACTGCGTATTATGTGCATATAAACTGCAACCTCGGCTGTTTTACCGCATAACTCATTGGTGAACATCGCTGATCGTTTTAGAGCCAATCGCAGCCCTTTCTGTTGAGCAGGTGAAGACAATAACCAATCATAGGCATTTAAGAACTCGCTGTAGAATGTTCAGAAATCAAGCGATAGTAATAACAGAAAATAACCAATAACTGTCTGGTTTAGCTCAGCTACCAAATCTGACCTTCGAAGACTATGTCGAATAGTTCGGACTGCTGAGTGAATCATTGGTACAACCGTCCCTACTCTCCAAGAACTGTACTTATCCAGAGCGAGCAGAAGGGCTGCCAAAATCACTCTGGACCCCTCACACCCAGCACACTGCCTCTTTGAACTGTTACCTTCTGGTCGACGCTACAGAGCACTGCGCACCAGAACAGCCCGACACAGAAACAGTTTCTTCCCACAGGCAAACCATCTCATGAACACTTGATAATAATCGTGGAACCAACATCACTACTTGCTATATACTTTTTATACACACACACACTTATTTACTAACACACTTTACATGCCAATTTGCACATAACATCTGTACATATAACGTTGTATATAGTAATATGCCTGTACATACACTTGTCAATTTGCATATTTGCATTTAACATTTACTTCTATTTTTTAAATATATTTATTATCTGTTTTTTGGCCTGTCTCTGTAATTCTGTAGAAGCTCTGTCACGAAAAAAAATTCCTCGTATGTGTGAACATACTGTACCTGGCAATAAAGCTCTTTCTGATTCTGATTTTGATTTTGATTCTGATGTATCTGACTGTTTGCTTTAAATGACAAAACTGTATTACAAACAATATATAAATATAAACATATTGATATATTAATACCCTTTTTTTGTGTTATTATATTATATTATATTATTATATTTTTATAAAAAGGTTGGGGACCACTGCTTTATGTGATCTGATTATGTTTAATAAATGCTTATGAAATATAGTGTGACTTAAAAGATATTCAACACATTTTTGTCCTAACAATCTGTGATGGCGACATGCAAAATTTCTATTTTAGAAACAGTTTTATTATTATTATTATTATTATTAATATTATTATTATTCATTAATTTATTTTCTTTTTCGGCTTAGTCCCTTTACTAACCTGGGGTCGCCACAGCGGAATGAACTGCCAACTTATCCAGCACATGTTTTACACAGCGGATGCCCTTACACACTCATACACTACGGAAAGTGTAGCCTACCCAATTCACCTATTTCACATGGAAACTCCACACAGAAATGTCAACAGACCCTGCCGAGGCTCAAACCAGCGGCCTTCTTGCTGTGAGGCGAATGTGCTACACACTACACCACCGTGGCACCCTATTATTATTATTACTATTACTATTATTATTATTCATTCATTCATTCATTCATTTTCTTTTCAGCTTAGTCCTTTTATTAATCTGGGGTCGCCAAAGCGGAATGAACCTCCAATTATCCAGCACGTTTTACGCAGCGGATGCCCTTCCAGCTGCAACCCATCTCTGGGAAACATCCATACACACTCATACACTAAACACAGAACCACACAGAAACGCCAACTGGCCCAGCCAAGGCTCGAACCAGCGACCTTCTTGCTGTGAGGCGACAGCACTACCTACTGCGCCACTGCGTCACCTTTTTTATATTATTATTATTATTATTATTATTATTATTATTATTATTACTACTATTATTGTTATTATTATTATTACTATTATTATTATTATTATCATCATCATTTTTATTATTAAAACGTTTGCCACGTGCTGACCTATTACACAGTAAAAAAATAATGACAAACAGTCAAGACAACAAAAGTTTTTACGTTGCTTTACTTATTTTAAGTTGATCAGGTTTCAACTACATTTTTATATACAAGTTAATAACTTATATAAGTTAATATAAGTTCTACAAAGATTAACTGAATATTGTGAGCCAGTTTGATTGACGTACGTTGAAATGACTAGAAAAGCTCATTTGATTCAACTAAAATATTAAAGCAGCAATAATTTTTTTAGTCTACTACAGTTTAAACCTAATAAACAGACATAACTCAGTCATACCAGAGTTCGCTTATTCAATCACATACACATCTAGAGGCAGATCTGATCCACAATTTGCAAATGACATTCTGAATATGGGATTATAATTGTAAATGCACATGTAGCAGCGCACGTCTCATTCATTACGCATCCAGCCGACGGCAGGTGCTTTTGCGTGTTCAGATGCTTCAAAGCAGGGAAACATCCATTAGCTTCAGCTTCATATCTATTAATGTGTGCTGGCAGTCCATGTTCCCTAAGCTGCAAATTGCCTTATATGTCGGCATTTCTGCCCTAAAAAGCTATTTTAGGCAAACTCATGCTTTATCACAGGACTCTCTCGACAGCTCATGCAAGGAGAAAATAACGAATGAGCTTTAGCCGCACGAGGGTCCAGAGCTCACAGCGCTTTAACATGCAGCTACTGTAACATGGCTGAAATGCAGAGCGCAGTCGCAAGTGAACAACATTTCTGACTAAACAGCGGAAAGTAGTTTATGCAGCAGCTTATTTGAGTTAAGATTTATCTACTTTGACAGGTGTGATTATATAAAACTGACTTAATTTAAGAATGTGTAAATTGCAGTTAAAACGTTGGTAAAGTGGCATTATTGTGCTTCATTCATTCATTCATTTATAATTTTTTGCATTTATATTTTTTATATAATTTATTTATTAACCGCATTATTATTTACATTTATTTAATTAAAAACTAACAATTATTGATATTATTATTATTTTTTAATCATTAATATTTTTATGTATATTTATTATTTATTGTATGTCTTTATTAATTGTATTATTTTCTACATTTGTTAAATACTTAACAACAATTATTGATATTTATTTATTTATTTATTTATTTATTTATTTATTTATTTATTTATTTATAATTTGTATTGTATTGTATTGTATTGTTTTTATTAATTGAATTATTATTTTTTATTAATTAAAAACTAAGAATTATTGATATTAATTAATTTATTTATTTATTTATTTATTTATTTATTTATTTATTTATTTATTTATTTATAATTTGTATTGTATTGTATTGTATTGTATTTATTAATTGAATTATTATTTTTTATTAATTAAAAACTAACAATTATTGATATTTATTTATTTAAAATTGGTATTGAATTGTATTGTATTGTATTGTATTTATTAATTGAACTATTATTTTATTGTTAATTAATAACTAACAATTATTGATATTTATTTACTTATTCATTAATAATTTTTTTATACATTTAATTTTTTT
>CAIGQQ010031697.1:1473608-1485839 GCA_903798035.1 Danio albolineatus
AATAATAATAATAATAATAATAATAATAATAATAATAATAATAATAATAATAATAATAATAATAATAATAATAGAAATAATAATAACAACAACAACAACAACAATAACAATAATAATAATAATAATAAATCAATAAAAAATGTTTTAATATTATTAATAAATAAATAAATAGATAAATAGATAAATAAATTAATTAATTAGTTAATTTAAATTAATAAACAAACTAACAAGGTGGTTCGTTCCATTGTGGCAAACCCTGATTAATAAAGGGACTAAAAGAAAACAAACGAACAGACGGACGGACGGACGGACGGACGAACGAACGAACGAATGAACGGACGGACGGACGGACGGACGAACGAACGAACATCAATAATTGTTTGCTTGGTTTGGGACTTGTAGAGCTGCACTCTGATGCATTTGGTCTTCAGTGTTTGGACTTCCAGCAGTGATATTTAAACTACTGTACACTGAACTACAGTGAATTGAACTTCCAACTCTGAAAACTGGGCTAACACAGTTTCAATTGACCAGAACGTCTATGCTATGCTGCTTTGACTCAATCTACACTGTAAACGCACTATAGAAATAAAGATGAACTGAATTAAATATTTATTTTTGGATGAAAATAAAAATTTTAACCAAAATATGTCAAAACCGTTGCCTCTGCTTGTGTATTATTCCGTCTCAGTCTCTCCATCCAATCAAATGAAATTTCCTGTTTTAGTCTACAACCTCCAACATAATGGAGAAAAGTGGAGGTTGTGAAAGCAGCTTCGTGTTAACTTTCAACAAAAGCTCGTTTTGACAGACAGAGAGTTAGAGTTAAACTCCTGTTGATCTAAAGCTTGTCATTTTCATCCCAACTCTCAATTATGCAAACCTCATCCACGCTGAATTCAGCATCAAGTGATTATCATTATTATGAGTATGATGATGATGATGATTAGAAAGATGCAGAGCTTATAAACCCAGGTCTGCATGCAGGAACAATGTGTTGTGATTGCATCCCAGGTGTGTTCAATCTCCAGCTGAATCATACACCTGTGATACACTTATAGAGCGCATTGGAGAAATCGATAAGGGTTATATATGAGATTCTTTGCCAGAGGACACTTCATCTTCCCATAGAAAGACACCTTGTAACTGCAGGAGAGAGGGTACCTTTGCTGGAAATAGTGCATGGGGGGAAAAGAATGGATTTACTTTTTGAAAATGTGAACTGTTATGTTGCTCGTAATTATGTTTTAATTATGAATGTTGACTCTACAATTTATTATTTACATATTGTGTGCACTGTTAAAAGCTTTGCCGAAAACACATCATTTAGTCAGTTAATGAAGCAGCATGATTGCACAACCAAACTGCATTTCCCATCACTCTCTTTGGTTAAACGAGAACGAAAAAAAAGTGCATCTAATGATCCGAATGATCCAAAAGTTCTCTGAATGAGGACACAAAGAGAGAGAAAGAAACACTCACCGGCCACTTTATTAGGTACACCTTACTAGTTCAGAGTTCCCCCTTTTGCCTTCAGAACTACCCTAATCCTTTAGTAGCATAGATTCAACAAGGTACTGGAAATATTGCTTAGAGATTTTGGTCCATATCGACATGATAGCATCAGATTTGTCGGCTGCACATACATGATGCGAATCTCCAGTTTCACCACATCCCAAAGGTGCTCTATTGGATTGAGATCTGGTGACTGTGGAGGCTATTCGACTACAGGGAACTCATTGTCATGTTCAAGAAACCAGTCTTAAATGGAAAATATTAAACATAAAGCAATTAAGTTGTCCTAAAAATATTAAAAATTGTGTTTTACACATTTAAGTGTATTTCGTACACATTTAAGTGTAAATTCGGTTTTACATATTTAAGTGTATTAAATAAAGCACTTTAGTCGTCCTGAAAATATTAAGAATTGTGTTGTTTCAGCTCATTTTAAATAAGTTAACGAATTAGGTTTTACAAATTTAAGTGTATTAAACAAAGCAATTAAGTTGCTTTGTTTAATGCTTTGTTAAGAATTGTGTTGTTTCAGCTCATTAATCAAATTAATCGCCGTGCGTTAACGCGCTAATTTTGACAGCCCTACTTATTTTAAATAAGTTAATAAATTAGGTTTTACAAATTTAAGTGTCTTAAACATAAAGCAATTAAGTTGTCCTAAAAATATTAAGAATTGTGTTCTTTCAGCTCTTTTTAAATAAGTTAACGAATTAGGTTTTACAAATTTAGGGCGCCACTGTGTGTATGAGTGTGAATGAGTGTGTATAGATGTTTCCCAAAGATGGTTTACAGCTGGAAGGGCATCCCCTGCGGAAAACATATGCTGGATAAGTTGGTGGTTTATTCTGCTGTGGCGACCTCGGATTAATAAAATGACTAAGCCGAAAATAAAATGAATGATTGAATGAATTATTTAATTAATTAATGAAATTTAAGTGTATTAAAGCAATTAAGTTGTCCTAAAAATATTAATAATTGAATTTCAGCTTATTTTAAGTTAATGAATTAGGTTTTACAAATTAAAGTGTATTAAAGCAATTAAGTTGTCCTAAAAATATTAATAAGTGTGTTGTTTCAGCTCATTTTATGTTCACGAATTAGTTTTTACAAATTTAAGAGTATTAAAAAAAGCAATTAAGTTGTCCCAAAAATTATTAAAAATTGTGTTGTTTCAGCTCATTTTAAATAAGTTAACGAATTAATTTTTCGCAAATTTAAGTGTATTAAACATAAAGCAATTAAGTTGTCCTAAAAATATAAAAAAATGTGTTGTTTCAGCTCATTTTAGGTTAACGAATTATTTTTTTACAAATTTAAGTGTAATAAACTAAGCAATTAAGTTGTCCTAAAAATATTAAGAATTGTGTTGTTTCAGCTCATTTTAAATAAGTTAACGAATTAGGTTTTACAATTTTAAGTGTAATAAACAAAGCACTTAAGTTGTCCTAAAAATATTAAGAATTGTGTTCTTTCAGCTCATTTTAAATAAGTTAATGAATTAGTTTTTACAAATTTAAGCGTATTAAAAAAAGCAATTAAGTTGTCCTAAAATAATTAAGAATTGTGTTATTTTAGCTCATTTTAAATATGCAATCATTTATAAACATAAGTGAATTAAACAAAGCAATTAAGTTGTCGCAAAAATATAAAAAATTGTGTTGTTTCAGCTCATTTTTAGATAAGTTAACGAATTTGTTTTTACAAATTTAAGCAACATACATATTTCTTTGGAGTGTGTGATGTGCCCGTCTGCTATGCCACTGCATTCAAACACTCAACAGAAACATGCGATTGGTAATAATAAGAAAGAAACAATGCGCAAAAAGAAATCTGATGCAACCTGCACAGATCCAAGTGTAACGTGGCCGACGGCCTGACACGTCTTTATTCATATTCACAGTTCACTTTAATCTTGACATCCGTAATAGTTTCACTTAAATGTGCTGCGGTATTTACCTTAAAACTGTAGGCCGTTTTATGTTGGTGCCAATTTTAACACAAACCTCCATTAATTTACAACAAACATAATGAAATCAGTTAGTCGTAACAGCAAAAGTCTTTAACAAGATCCACAGAAACTGCCTCTGCGTGAACTTTGGTGCAGGCGTTGCGACTGGCAGCCCGTGGGTCCTTAATTCAGGAGCCTTTGAAATGATAATGTGCTTTCCACTATATACATTACATTTTTATGCCGGATTTCAGCATTCATGCTCGGGATATTGCTCAGAGACAAACAGCTACTCTGTGGAAATGGGTTTGATGTACTCTGTTTTTTTTTTTCTGGAACCAGCTGTTAAATGAGCAAGGAGGTAAGCAGAGATAAGATAAAGCTCGCTTTTTCCATGCAAGACACTAAACCGTCAGCAGCGAGGCGAACATCTCGACGCGTTCTGCAGGGTTTCAAGCTGTCACTTCCTCCAGAAGTACAGTTAAAGTCAGAAGTATTAGCCCTCCTGAATTATTAGCCACCCTGCACATTTTTTCCCCAATTTCTGTTTAACGTAGAGAACATATTTCTAAATATAATAGCTTTCATAAACAATTACTTTTAACTGATTTATTTTATCTTTGCCTTGATGACGGCACATAATATTTTACTAGATATTTTTCAAGATACTAGTATCCAGCATAAAGTGACATTTAATTTAATTTAATTTAATTCAGTTCATTCATTCATTCATTCATTCATATTCTTTTTGGCTTAGTCCCTTAATTAATCCGGGGTCGCCACAGCGGAATGAACCGCCAACTTATCCAGCATTTTTTTCACGCAGCGGATGCTCTTCCGGCTGCAACCCAAGGAAACCAACGCGAACACGGGGAGAACATGCAAACACCAAACAGAAATGCCAACTGACCCAGCCGAGGCTCGAACCAGTGACCTTCTTGCTGTGAGGTGACAGGACTACCAACTGCGCCACCGTGTCACAATTTAGTTTAATTCATTTTTATTTCTATAGGTTGTTTTCAATCATGCGGTTATGGTGATGTGCGAAATTCAGATGGAGTTCAGGAAGTTAAAAAAAACTGAATGGGATGCGGAGGAAAGTCAGCATTTTTGCAATTTATACCATACAGTTCATCCAGAAAGTATTCATAGCGCTTCACTTTTTCCACATTTTATTTTTTTATATTACAGCCAAATTCTAAAATAGATTAAATTCATTTATTTCCTTAAAATTCTACACACAAGACCCCGTAATGACAATGTGAAAAAAGATTTTTTTTTAAATTGTTGCAAATTTATTAAAAATAAAAAAAGCCTGAAAAATCACATGTGCGTCAGTATTAACAGCCTTTGTTCAATACTTTGTTGATACACCTTTGGCAGCAATTACAGCCTCAAGTCTTTTTGAATATGATGCCACAAGCTTGGCACACCTGTCTTGGGAATCTTTGCCCATTCCTCTTTGCAGAACCTCTCAAGTTCTATCAGGTTGGATGGGAAGTGACGGTGTTCAGCCATTTTCTGATTTCTCCAGAGATGTTCAATAGGATTTAGGTCTGGGCTCTGGCCGGGCCACTCAAGGACATTCACCAAGTTGTTGTGAAGCCACTCCATTGATCTCTTGGTGGTGTGCTTTGAGTCATTGTCCTGCTGGAAGATGAACAGTCACCCCATTATGAGGTCAAGAGCACTCTGAAGCAGGTTTTCATTTGGGATGTCTCTGTACATTGCTGCATTCATCTTTCCCTCTATCCTGACTAGTCTTCCAGTTCCTGCTGCTGAAAAACATCCCCACAGCATGATGCTGCCACCACCATGCTTCACTGTAGGGATGATATTAGCCTGGTGATGAGCGGTGACTGGTTTTCTCCAAACGTAATACCTGGCATTCACTCCAAAGAGTAAATTTTAGTCTCATCAGTTTTATTTCTTATGGTCTGGGAGTCCTTCAGATGCCTTTTGGCAAATTCCAGGCTAAGGAGTGGCTTCCGTCTGGCCACTCTACCATACAGGCCTGATTGATGGATTGCTGCGCAGATGGTTGTCCTTTTGTAAGGTTCTTCTCTCTCCACAGAAGAACGCTGGAGCTCAGACAGAGTGACCATCAGGTTATTGATCACCTCCCTGACTAAGGCACTTCTCCCCCGATTACTCAGCTTAGATTTCCTGCCAGCTCTAGGAAGAGTCCTGGAGGTTCAAACATCTTCCACTTATGGATGATGGAGGCCACTGTGCTCACTGGAACTTTCAGAGCAGCAGAAATTTTCTGTAACCTTCCACTGCCTTGTGCTTCAAGACATTCCTATTTCGAAGGTCTACAGGCAATTCCTTTGTCTTCATGCTTGGTTTGTGCTCTGACGTGCACTGTCAACCCTGGGACCTTATATAGACAGGTGTATGCCTTTTCAAATCATGTCCAAATCAACTGAATTTACCACAGGTCAACTCCAATGAAGCTGCTGAAACATCTCAAGAATGATCAGTGGAAACAGAACGTACCTGAGCTCAGTTTAGAGCTTCACGACAAAGGCTGTGAATACTGATGTACATGTGATTTTTCAGGTTTTTTATTTAAAATAAATTTGCAACAATTTTCACATTGTCATTATGGGGTCCTCATATGTCCTTGTTTATTTCCATCCAATTTCTTCAGTAGTAGTAAAATATAGTTTTACATTCTCTCCCTTGACAACTTACTGACTCAGATCATTCTCTTAGAGCTGTGTTACACACAAAACCTTCAAAAACCCCTAATAGGGATCTTTAAAACATTTATAAAAAATTTAAAAGGCTTTCATTCAGTCACCGGCTGATTACCTTCACATGTTTAGTCCTGTTTAAAATTAACAAACTATTGGTCTAGTATTTTTAAAATTCTTTCTCAAGCCGTTAATACAGTCATCACTCCTGACCCTCTGACTGCCCTTTTTGATTATCTTCCAACCGCAACACAAACATCAACACGCTGCGTCATTGCTTTTACCACCTTGCTCGCCAGGTGTGCAATTCTCCTCAAATGGAAACATGTGTCCCCTCCATCATTAGAACACTGGATTAAAGAGTTCCTACAATGCATATATCTGAAGAAACTGAGACATTGTTTTAAAGCAGGGGTCACCAATCTCAGTCCTGGAGGGCCGGTGTCCCTGCAGGGTTTAGCTCCAACTTACCTCAACACACCTGCCTGGATGTTTCAAGTATACCTAGTAAGACCTTGATTAGCTTGTTCAGGTGTGTTTGATTAGGGTTGGAACTAAAATCTGCAGGACACCGGCCCTCCAGGAACAAGTTTGGTGACCCCTGTTTTAAAGGATCACTGAACTCCTTTAACAAAACATGAGCTGCGTCCCAAATGACACACTATACACTATGTACTTATGCACTTATACACTCAACAGCATAGTATATGTACGTAGTGTTGTCCCAAATGGAACACTAATGGCTTTTTTACTAAACGGAAGTTCAAAATGTTTTCCTGATGACGTTTGACGGTTGCCAACTTAGAGAAATAAATGTCCAAAATTCCAAATAATACCTGGCATGAGTGTAACCGTATTCACCATCGGGAGGCGCTATAATCACTCTCGTAGGAGAAATTTGCTTTCACAGTCCAAAATAAATAAAGTTATCCAACATGTGCGCTCGATAGCTCCGCCCCTTCCGTTACGTGCACGAAGCTCCGGTCGTTGAGTGCGTGAAGCGTTCATCATTACACACTTCATATTACCGGTGGAATGAGTGCATAATCCGGGTAATTAAAGTGCACTTATTATTGTTAGAGTTTTCAGTGTGAACGCACTTATTACACTATTTATACTACAAAATGGCGTAGAAAAGTGCACAAGTATGCGATTTGGGACGCAGCTATGGAGTCCCATACTGTGTGTCATTGAGAACCTTAACATTTCAGGACCTGCTGACTAGAATTTCAAAAGAGAGAGATAGACTTTTAGTATTTACCTTACATTTCCTTCTTCTATATTTGCCCATATATTTATTATATTCTTTTTTATATTTAGTATTTTACTTATTTATTTATTTATTTATTTATTCTCAATTGGTCTATTATTTGTCTTGATTCATCTTTGCGTACTTATTGAAAGCCACAGAAAATTGGGAGGGGTGGGAGATGGGAGGGATGGTGAATAGAAGGGGGTAGAAAGGTGTAAATTTGCAGTAAGAGTTCTAGTGTTTTCTTGCTTTTGTTGCTATATATATTTGATGTCATCTCTTTGCTGATAGCACATGTATTTTTCCTATACATCTGTAAGTTTGTATAGTATCTGGAAAAAAAAAATGCAATAAAAATATTGAAATTAAATTCCTTGCTCTGTTAAACATCATTTGGGAAATATTTGAAAATATTCACAGGAGGGCTAATAATTTTGACTTCAACTGTATATTCCTCACAGAGTTGATATATGGACAGACGACAGTTTTCTGGGGAACATGTGTCCGACAAGCAGTCAAACGGCGGAAACTGCAAGCGCGGCAGGAATGTGAAGGCTTTTGAGAGTGTGTCTCCCCCCTCCTCGATGTAGCGCTTTCCATCTGGATTGGGAAGATATGTGCCATTCAAGTGTGCTGAAGAGGGAGTCTTGGATGAGCTCCTGCATCAAGAGAATGGGCAGGTTCTCTGAGGAAACAGGATCAAAGGACCATCTGCCCGTCTGAGGGTCCTGCTCCTCTCTCAGAGTGACCGGAGAACGGGAAGGACCATGCAGGAGACGCATTAAAGCCACGTTTCTTCATTGCTTGAATGATATGGCACTGGTTTGCATATATTTTATGTTCTCAATATATCGTGATGGGAAGTCCCGTCATTCACTGAATGTTCTGGAAAGATATACATTTTTTTTTTTCTTTTTTGTTATGCTAATGGATTATTTTAGCATTGTTTGGAAACCATACAAATGTACTGGCATGGTTTTATCAAAGCTATTAACGAATATACTTTTAGTTAACATTAAAGTTAAAAAATTCCTTCCATGCAGTGTGTAACAACACTAAGTGAATGAAAACATCCAGGTTTAAATCTGAAAGTGCGCGTATTTAAAACTATCAATTCTTTAGCAAAATAGTCGACTCAGAGTCGAATAAATGAATCGAGTTGCGTTCGGATCTTATGTTTGAACGCATCTACGTCAAAACGGTCACAAAATATGTAGTTCCAGATCCGGTAAAATGTGACCGCGCTTTCCCTTCAGACACTAGCGGAGCGTGGGGGATCACAGGACTGATCATGACGCTAAGATGACGATCACTGACAGATGGAGATTCGGCTGTGGGAACTAAAGGGTTCAAGTTCCCTTTCACAACAATACTACAGTATAGCCAACCTAGTGCTGTGTTTGTTTCTGTCATTTTTATTATGATTGATACAATAACCTACACTGCAATGGGGGATTAGCCAGCCGTTTGCTAATGAAGGAAGGACCTATTGTGTATGAGACTTTCTCAGACTTTGACAGGGACCGGTTTCTTCTACATGTAAGTGTAATTAAAAATGTTGCCTCTTTTTGTGTAGTTTGCAAAATAATTGGGTCTTATAAATTGTAATGGCCTTGCAAGGCTTGTAATCACTTATCGATTATACATCAGAGTTTGTACTGTATCTCTCATGGTGCATTCACACCAGACACGGAAGACGCGTCAAGCGCGAGTGATTTACATGTTAAGTCAATGCAAAGGCGCGAATAGGCATCCTGCGAATGGTGCGAATGTCGCCGCGCGAATTGAGCGTTTTGCGCATTTTACGCATTTGACACGCTTAACGGGCAATGCGCGTGAATCGCTCTAGTTTGAAAATCTGAACTTTAGCGGACATTCGTGCCGCATTAACCAATCAGGAGCTTGCTTTTGTGGGGGTGTGATTATGACGTAGCGCCTGTTGTTGGTGTCTCGGGGAAAAACAGTTCATCATACTGGGCTCGGCTCAGTCAAAAGCACCACTGAAAACTTCCAGCATTCAGGTTCAGTTTCTGGAGGAGTTTATGAGCTCACAGAGCTGGGTGCACCTCTGAAATAATCTAGTGGCCTCAGATACAGCTCCAAACGAATCAACGCTGTTTATCAGCCTTCATAAAGCATATAAACACAGTTATTCTCTCTATAAAACCCCTGTTAGCCATTTAGCAATAAAGCTACAGTCCCCAAGCCATAGACAAAAGCCCTGCCCATCACGCAAATCTGCGTCTTTTCTCAAGTAAATTTGACGTGCAAATGAAGGGAATTTGAACTCGCGAATGAAGCGAGTAAACTGCGCTTCATGTTCACGCGTCTATTAACCTAATTTTACCGCACTTGCCGTGTCTGGTTTAAATACAGCATCACGCCCCATTCACACGAGGCTTCAGCGTCAACGCTTGACAAATGTCGTGTCTGAAGTTTGGGCTTACGCGATCGTCATAGCAGCGTCAGCCAATAAAATTGGTCAACAATCGGCTACTGTCTGGGCTGGTGTATTTGCATACAGCGATCTGATTGGCTGACGCTTCCGTCGGAGCCTGAAAAGTTGAGAAAGTCCCAACTTCTGCAGCGAGCAACGCCACTGAAGCGGCGCCGACGGATCCAGAATGCAGTTCGGCAACGGCTGACGTCACCGATTAAAAGTGAATGGGAAGCGTTGCCGCTGACGCCTCGTGTGAATGGGGCGTTAGGTTCCATCTGTATAGGGCTGTTCACATATTGTGTCCAAAACCACGTTGAAAACATGATGCTTACTAGGGGTTAGCATTGAAAGTAGAGTACTATGCTGATACTATACTATGTTTAACTGCATTGCTTTATTGCATTCTTGCATTGGGCTCCTACGTTTTTTCTTCTACTTCATATGTAGCCACTGAATGCATTCGTTCAATCACAACAGACTGGGTCATCAGTCCAATCAGCACAGATTAGCTTCGCGCTAAGGAGGGGTTTGGGAACAAATGAATCGCTGAGCAAATCATATGAGTCGTTGGGATGATTAGGTAAAAACAAATGCATATTATTGGAAAATGAAAGTGTTTTTTGACCTTGCATGTACATCAGACTGTAGTTGGAGACCGCCAAAACAAAAATATGACCTTTTATGATATAAAATATGGGCTCTTTAATAGAACAGGTTTTTTAATATTTTTATTATTATTATTATTATTATTTATATATTTTTTTAATGGTTGCACATCAAACATGAGTCAAATACTCACATGTAACGTCCCAGCTAACAAGTGACATTCTCATAACTAATTGGAAAATATGTATTATTATTATTAGTAGTAGTGGTAGTAGTAGCAGTAGTAGTACAAATAAACATGTTTATAATGATTAATAATACAAGTTATTATATAAATATTCAAACGTAATGTCTCAGCTATAACTAGGAACATTCTCAGAACTTGTATTCTTGAATGGTTAATGTAAAATGTCAAATAAACGTTATTTTAACATCTTGATTAGTTGCATGAATCTCTTTTTAATAATGTTTGTTAGTTTTTAATAGTATGCATTATATATTTAAAAAAATCCCAGCAAACAAGGCACTGTTTAATAATGTGTTATTATATAAATAATCAAATAAGGGACATTCTAAGAGTTAATATTTTGGCAAGGTTTTTTCAAAGTTATTAATGAACATTCTTATAACATTAATGGAATGTTATCAGAACATTCAGCCACACGTTTTCTTATAGACCATTTCAACATTCACATTTTTTAAACATTTTATTATATATATTATGTAAAAGCCATTTCTGAATGTTTCTAGTACATTCAATCAAACAAGTAATTTTTTATGCAATTGACATTTTGAATGTACAAAGAACATTGAGAAATAGCATTTCCATAATGTGCAAAGTTACAAAAAGGAAATATTCCTCTTTTTTAAAACATAAAAAGTGACTTTTTGAACGTACTAGGAACATTCAGAAATAGTATTTCCATACTCATATTTGCACTTGCATAAACACATTTGTGCTAGCTGCGATGCTTTAGAGCAAAATTAAATATTCTGAAATGCACGTGGCCAACAGGTCTAATTTCCTGGGAACATTTTGGTCTACGAGAGCTGCATTTGTCGCAGATCTTCCTCCCAGCTGGCATAAACACAAAGCAGCCTTGCACGGCATGAGCACACTCTCATTCAAGCCCCATTTCACCCTGTGCTTTGCATTTAGATGCAATATAGCTGGCTTTAACGACTTCCGGGGGGGGGGCATCAAGAAGGGGCAAACCTCCAAGCTCAGACACCCTCATCAAAGAGGATCAATCTCCCTTGCCTCGAGATGAAAAAGCGTGTGCTAAAAAGCCCGGGGTCAAAAAACGTGTAAAACACATTCGTGGTTTAACTGACTTGGCTGCAGCGCAAGGCCACGAGTCCTTCATATTCGACTGAATGAGACATAGAGTCAAGGCTGGCGCTATAGTTATTCTCGGTGAATCATCCAGAATCATTTCGGCATGATTCATATAATCGTTCAACCAATTTTTATGCGTTACATTTGACAGAACATTAATTAAAACCTCTCACTTACAATTTCCGATGAAGCCAGACTGAGCTTCTATCCGGACAGGAATTAGCAGCTTTGATGCTGAAAGTGGGTCTTTCAGCCACAATCAAAAACTGACTTTTGCTGCTTGTTCAAAATACTTATTCAAAATGAGTTGAAACAATACAACTCTTAGGTTTTTTGGGGAACAACATGGGGGGGGGGGGGGGGGGGCACGCCCTTCTGCGAAACCACACAAAGGGGGGGAAAAAAAAAAAAACGGGTTGGGTGGACAGACAA
>CAIGQQ010031697.1:1497862-1520344 GCA_903798035.1 Danio albolineatus
TATATATATATATATTAGGGGTGTGACAAAACGCCTATTCCACGAGACGAGACATGAGATTGGGTTCACAAGAACGAAATGAGACAAGATTTTTACACTATTTTAAAGAAATCCTTAATGATGAAACTTATTAATGGAAAAGTCGGTCACACTTTGTTTTGACGGTCCGTTTGTTGAACTTCAGTTACATTGCAACTAATTCTCATTAGATTATAAGTAGACTGTTAGGTTAGAATTAGGGGTAGGGTTAGTGTAAGTTGACATGTACTTGCAAAGTTTCTTATAGTCAATAAGAAGTCTGTTGAATGTCAGTATCAACAAATATTAAGCAGAGAGTCTACTGATGCTCAAATGGACCATCAAAATAAAGTGTTACCGAAAAGTCTTAGAATTCAAATATTTTATTATATTTTATTTACAGAATTAAAATATATTTTACTAATATATGAATGGAAAATAGATCTTTTTTTTTGTTAAAAAAATCCCCAAAATGCAACACAATTTAGGTGTTTTTAATTAACTTGTATCGAATTTACTTCCATGTTTTATGTATGCAATAGTTCTATATTAGTTTAAATTGAATTTTATGAAATGAACATGCAAACAGTGCAAAGTATTTGTTAATATTTAAATAGAAAATAGCAAACTCTACTGACAGGCTTTTCTCCGATAGAATTTCAGAGTATTTACATTGCAGATCTTGATGGTCACATCGGATTTTGTGACAAGTACGATAATTAAATTTTTTTTGATGACCTGCTTACATTTATCATCTTTTAAAGGTGACTCATATCTGATTGTCTGCATTTACACTGCACATGGCAAAAGGCGCAATGAGCGGGCGCTGACTGACAGCTGATAATAAAAAACGCTCTTTTCTCCATTCCTGTATTAATTCTGTTCGCATGGTTTCATTTTTTACTTTATTTTTGACAAATTGTTTTGCTATAGTTTCTAACAAAAAAAAAAAACATTCTCATTTCTTTTAATCTAGGCCTTTTTAAACCAGTAGGCATCTTGATGTAATGTCCATGGTGTGATTTCAGCACGTGATGTATGCAACAGTATTAATTTGTATTGGTTACGTGGTGGTTTTTTAGCCCCTGTGTGGAATTTGGTCACTTGAGAAAACGTCCGCTTTTCACGTACAGCATAAACGTGTTTGGTAATGATGAAGGCCGGTGTGTCGAGTCGCTTAGAGATGTGTGCAGGTGCAAACAGAGAATATTGTGTCAAACAGCTGTGTGGACAATCCTGTCGCAAAATGCAGCTAAAAGTCCGACACGATGGCAGCCTAATAGTTTGATTGCGGTGTTTACATATCTGTACTGCACTTCAATAACGCGAGTTTCAGCACATCTATAGTGATCCTAAAGTAATCCTGGTTTCAATCTTTATTGCTAATTTCACCCTCACGCTCCATCATGATAACATCTCAACTCACGAGACAACTTTTCACCTCAATGAGAAATCTTGTCGCGATTTAATCTATTTTTTTAACATTTTTTTTTGTCAGAGACTTGGAATGATCACGATTCAAACCCTGACCTGCTAAATACAATAAAAGTTTAGTGCCATAAGCATTGCAGTATGAGAAATGCTCCCATAAATCACAGACTTCAGCTTGTCATCTTAGACAAAATGCATATAATAGTATCTGCACAGCGTGTGCAAACAATAAAAGTCTTTTAAAGGTCCTCCATTAGAAAGTATAATGCACTTTAATGCATCAGACTAATGTACTTTTGCATTAACATTACACAAGAATACAAAAGTGACCCTCTAAAACCGGCAGACGTGCGAAATTACAACTTGAGCCGATGATTTACAGGCAGCTGGAATGATATGGCAGTGCATTTGCTCCCTGGTACACAGTCGCTGAACCATTAATTTCATCTCAATTTGTGCTTTAAAGTCTTAGACATAAGGCATCTTAAACCCCGCTGTCACTTCAACCCGGCGAGACCATTATCTCCATGTCACTCAATAAGACGGATCCTACTTTTATTAATCTACCTTTAACAACATAGCATGCACTTTAACACCAGCGCTCTGTGCGAACGCGTTTTCCCAATTCGGTTTGCCATCAGAGTCTGGCCTGCTTAAACGATAGCATATGATGTAATCCCACTGACGGCTATCGTTGCTCAGTCTGTGTTTTTTTCCTATGTGACTCTCTACATATGAACGCAGTGCATCTGTCAGCTCATCTCCACTCTTCTATAGTCCCGCTGGAGCTTTACGTCAATGATCTGGGGTAATGGAGGCATTTCCTGTTCATTACGACAGGTTGGACTCCGTGGCTTTCTATATTATGGCAGTTTATAAATGGCCTGGAGTGGGAAATGAATCAGGCTTAGTACAGAAAGTGTGTTAAAGTATTACCTCTGAGAGAGGATTATTTATTTTTTTCTTCCCCATGTTCCAAAGAAGCAATTACAAACCTGGTCCCTCAGCAGGATGAAAAAAAAAAAACTCGAACACAAACATAGACATGACAAAAGCGTGCGTTTGATTGCACGACTGGAACTCCGGCTGATGGGCAGGACACTGGTGGAGCGCGACACTTGGAGTTGGAAATTACTTTTAGATTGAGGCCATTGCTTGTAATTGCTACTCAGGAGTTGTGATTTGAGGAAATACAAAGCCCACTGATATATAAAAAAGCCTTTTATTTAGCTGATTTTGTTTTAGAAGGTAGATTTTTGTCTGGATGTTTAGAGCTTTAGCTTATCTTTTTTATTCAACCCAGTCTCATTCTGATTATGTAGCCCTATACGTAGATTCCTGAAGAGTGCCAAATACTTCCCAGGAGCTATGTTTTTCTGCAGTTTTTATTTTCACGAATCCACCAGAGGCGGCCTGTTGTAAACTTTTTGAGATCTCAAATTTTTCTCGGGAGTGCTATTCTTGTATGCTCTTCTCATGTAAATTCAGCGGCTGACCCCCTACCCTCCTTCTATCCTAAATAGTCTATCCGGTAGTGTTATAAAAAGCACCAATTGACCAGCCACTTGCTCTTCTCACGTAAATTCAGCAGAGGGCGCTGTCGACTGACTGACCAATACCCCCACCCTTCTTCTTCCCTCAACCCAACAGATGTTTTAAAAAGCACCGATTGACCAGTCTCAAATTTCTCTCGGGAGGGCTATTCTCACCTGCTCTTCTCATGCAAATTCAGCAGAGGTCGCTGTCGACTGACTGATTGACCCCCCCCCTACCCTCCCCTTCTATCCTAAACCCAACCGATAGTGTTTTAAAAAGCACCAATTGAACAGTGTCCACTGACTGACCAATCCACCCACATTCCTTCTTCCTTAAACGCAACCGATAGTGTTTTCAGAAGCACTGACTGACCAGTGACCAGACCTCTGACGTACGCGGCGAGGCACTTGACAAACTGGTAACATCAGAAAAGCCGTTTACACAGAGGTAAGTGGTCAGCTAGTAAAAATGAAAAGAAACAGCGTCATACCGGCCCGAAGCATCCATTTTAAAGCAGCCATACATACCTCTGGCAACATAATTCGTGATCTCCAGAAATGTCTATAGACAATTTTAATGTCGTCATTGGCCCATGAACATTTCCTGCTTGTTATCAAACTATTTCATAACTGTAACAAGAGGCAATTCAATCATAACATAATGTTAAAACAGCCATCATAACAATATTTATCAATATGTGACTCCTTCCCTGAAGCTATAGAAATTATCTTCATCCATCATTTTTGTCTTCATCCATCAAAATGGTCTAAAGGCAGCATAGGCTCATTCTGAAAATGTATATACATTTCTGGAGATCGTGAATTATGTAGACAGAGAAATGTATGGCTACATTTTGTCTTTAATACGAACACTGCAGAGCTATATGACGCCGTTCTTTTACATGCTTACCAGTGGGCTTTTCCACTGTTACTAGCTTGTCCAGTAAGCTCGCCATGTACGTCGGCGAACTTGAGACACAGTGAAGAGGTGACCACGACGATGGGGCTCGAGTCCAGCGTAGAACGGTTTCAGAAAGCAGGTAAGACAAAAACAGAAGCCAAAAAATGAAATAAACAAGTAAATAACCAGGTGAGAATAAGGTAAAATGTGGTTAAAATCAGGCAAGGGCTTTTCTTTTTCTGGATTGCTTTTTAAAACTGTCAGTAGGGTTTGGGGAAGTGGGTGAGCGCTGGTCAATCAGTGCTTTTGAAAACACTATTGGTTGGGTTTAGTCGGTCGACAGCGACTTCTGGTAGAATTACGCGAGAACAGCAGGCATGAATGGCACTCGTGAGATAAATTTGAGATCTTAAAAAGAGCACACAGCGGCCTCTGAGTTGAGCCTGAGTTGTATATAGGGCTGCGTTTTCAGAATGAGCCTATGTTTGTTTGGTAACACTTTATCTTGATGGTCTATTTGAGTATTTGTAGACTGTCTGCTTAATATCTGTTGATACTGACATTCAACAGTCCATCAATAAACATTTAACTGACTATAAGAAACTTTGCAAGTACATGTCAACTTACACTAATTCTAACCCCAACCTAACAGTTTACTTATAATCTAATAATAATTAGTTGCAATGTAACAAATTCAACAAACGGACCATCAAAATAAAGTGTGACCGTTTGTTGTATCCTATTCATTAGTTTGTAATGGTAACACTTTACAATAAGGTTGTATAAGTTAATGTTAGTTACTGCATTTACTTACATTAATAAATACTGTGATGATTGTATCGTTCAGTGTTTGTTCGACTTAGTTATTGAAAATACAGTTGTTCATTGTTGGTTTGTTAACTCATGGCTCATTAACCAATGTTTGGATTACCATAAGGTATTAGTAAAAGCTGAACAATGATTAATAAATGATCTTCAAGTATTGTTCATGCTTAGTTCATGATAGTACTGTAAATGCATTAACTCGTTCATTCATTCATTGTTCTTCGGCTTGGTCCTTTTATTTATCAGGGGCTGCCATAGCAGAATGAACCGCCAATTTATCCAGCAAAGGTTTTACACAGCGCAGACCCTTTAAGCTGCAACCCAGTACTGGGAAACATCCATGCACTTTCATTCACACACATACATTACGGCCAATTTAGTTTATTCAATTCACCTACAGTATGGCGCATGTCTTTGGGCTGTGAGGGTAACCGAAGCACCCGGAGGAAACCCATGCCAACACGAACATGCAAACTCTGGCCCAGCCGGGACTCAAACCAGTGACCTTCTTACTGTGAGGGACAGTGCTAACCACTGAGCCACCATGTTGCCCATGCATTAACTAATAAAGCCTTTTTTTAAACTGTGGCCTCTATAATTTTATAGCATTCATCCAGTATTTTATCAATGCATATGCCTTTTTTGTCACTCTATCCATAATTCTGTCACTATTCATCAATTTGTCATTTTACCCATCCATATATCCATCTGTCATTCTACTCATCCATCCATATATCCATTAGTCCATCCATATGTCATTCCACCCATCCAACCATATTTCCATTAGTCCATCCATGCAATATTTTATCCATTATTCTATCCATGCACCTGCCATTCTATACATCCATCTGTTTTGTGCCCACTGTATTCATAATAATGTGTTCCACTCATCCATCGATCTGTCCATCTGTCCATGCATATCATTATTGTATCTGTCATTGTATTTGAAATGATCTTTCATTCATTTATTCATACACTGATGAATTATTCTGTCCATCTATTTATACATCCATCCATCTTTTCATCCATTATATCCATTTATTCATACGTTTGTCAATCTTTTATTCATCCACCCATTGCATTGATCCATGTGTTATTCTGTCCATCTACTTGTATATCCATACACCCATGCATCATCACTTCATCCATTCTATTCATTTATCATCCATCCATCCATCCATCCATCCATGCATCATTGTATCTGTCATTTTCATTCAAATCATTTTTTCTTCCAGCGGTATATACATTAATCTTAACATCTGTCCATCATTTTGTTCATCCATCCCTCCATCCATCCAAGCATGCATCACTGTATGTCATTTTCCTTCAAATCATCTTTTCTTCCAGCGTTTAATACACTATAGATCTGTCCATCATTTTGTTCATCCATCCATCACTCCATTCATCCCTTCATCCATCCAACCATGCATCATTGTATCTGTCGTTTTTCCTTCAAATCATCTTTTCTTCCAGCGTTCGATACATTAATCTATAGATCTGTCCATTTTGTTCATCCTTCCATCACTCCATCCATCCCTTCATCCATCCAACCATGCATCATTGTATCTGTCATTTTCCTTCAAATCATCTTTTCTTCCAGCGTTCTATACATTAATCCATACATCTGTCCATCATTTTGTTTATCCATCCATCCATCATATTTATTCATGTGTTATTCTGTCCATTTACACATATATATACACATCCACCCACCCATCATCACTTCATCCATTCTTTTCATTGATCCATCAATTCATGCATTCTGTACATTTATTCATCTGTCCATTCATCCTTTCGTCAATCTATCCATCCATCATTGCATCAGCTATAGCCTTTTAAATCATGTTTTCATCCATCATTACATTCCTTCATTCTTTCATCCATCCATCCATCCATCCACCCATCTATAAATCCATGGATAGTCTTTTCATCTATCATTCTATCCCTTTATCCGTACATCTTTCAATAATTTTCTAAAACTTATTCTGTCCATCTACTTATAATGTACATCCATCCACCACTTTATTCATCCATTCATCCATCATCCATTCATGCATTATATTTATCGATGTGTTATTCTGTCCATCTACTTACATATCCATCCACCCATCCATTATCCCTTCATTCATTCTATTCATTCATCCATCCATCCATCCAACCATCATTGTAGCAGCCGTGGCTTTTCAGATCATATTTTCATCCATCATTAGATCTCTTCATCAGCTCATCCATCATTGTATCAGTCTTTCAAATATTTTTTATCCACCAATCTCTTCATCCATACATATTCCCATAGTTTCATTCAGCCACCTATCTTAGTGTTATTCTGTCCATCTATGTATAATGTACATCCATCCACCACTTCATTCGTTCTGTTCATTCATCCATCCATCCATCATATTTATCCATGTGTTAATATCTCAATCTACTTATATAGCCATCCACCCATCCATAATCACTTCATCCTTTCATCCCTCAATCCATCCTTGATCTTTCAAATCATATTTTAATCCATCATTCTATCCCTTCATCCATACACCTTTCCATAATTCCATCCATCACAATTTATTCTGTCCATCCATCCATCCATCCATCCATCATATTTATCCATGTTTTATTCTTTCCATCTACTTATACATCCATTGACCACCATTTAATCTATTCTATCCATTCATCTGTCCACCATTTGATTTATTGATCCAATCGTTCACCCATCTATCATATTTATCCATGCTATTCAGTTCATCTATATATCATCCGTCCATCATTTAATCTATAATACCATTCTATCCATCCATCCATATTTCCTCATTTCATTTATCCTTTAATCTGTTATTAAATATGCCAATCTATTCTATATCTAAAAAGCCATCCATCAACACACTCATCCTAAAAAGTATAAACCCAACAATATACACAATTATTAACATGAGTTTTTGTGAGTGATTTTTAATGGCTGCATGCTCTATATTTATATTTCATTTAGTCTGGGTCACATTTTCCTTCACTTTGTGTAGGTTGAGAGGATGTCGAGCAACCTGTTCATGCTGGCATCGGCCTAATTTGGCTGGCTTTTCCCAGTGACAAATGAATCTGTGCCAAAATACCATAGCAGAGGTTGACTGGATGCACAACAGATGATAAGGAAAATGCTTTTCTGTGAAAAGCCTATTCTGCTGTTCCCAAAGCCACCAGAAAGACCTGCAAGCCTCCGTTGGAAAACCAATGAAACAGAACATCCATACGTTACAAGATTATCAATCCAACATGTTCACAATAATCACTTTCATACCTGCCTTGCAATAATAATCAGTTCAATTCTAAATCACTGTAGCAAATTTAAAATAACATACATTTGCTTGACTTCAAAAACATCAATCCTTTTCAAATGACAATGATTATTTGTGACATTGGAACACAAAACTACTGTACACAGCAAAAAATCCAGTGTTAAATATACAGTGTGATTATTTTGGTTTTGTTCAGTGTTAAAAGCGGAGTTTATTTGAATCCACGAGTGTGAAAGAGCGTATATTTAAGAGGTTTTTTTGTGTGTGTGTTAAACTTTCAACCCAAAATGCAGTGTGTTTCACACTATGGGAATCCAGGTTTTTTTTACTCAAGCGGTTCTTTCGGACTAACAGTGATCAAACTAGTGTGTTTTACTTAAACATGAAACATGTCTTGTTGCATTTTAAAATACAAAAAGTAGAATGTATTGAAATTATTTCTAAAAAGATAAATGAATATTTAAAAAATTAAAACTATTTTCAACAAATTTGATCCGTCACACACACACAATTGATAATATAGGAAAAAAGGTAATATATTAACCCTTTGAAGTGTAACACACACTTCCAGTCCGATGTAAGAATAAACTCTTCATGTGTCAAAATGAACTCTAAGTTTCAAATTTCACACTTTAGAAAGTGTTATTTTAACTCCAAAATGGAGGGAGTCATATGTACACCCAAGGAGTGTTAAGTTAAACTCAAATTGAGTTAAATGTACACTCAATTTTTTGTTGTGTAGTCTTATGTTCATACTTGTCAATACTGGGATGTAAAAATGTGAGATAATCTTGTTCACCTTTATTAACTGTATTTAAATATTGATAAAAGTTACTATAGTTATTTAATGAAGAGCAGCGAATCTCTCATCGTGGTCCATTGTTTTGTTTGATAACAGAGCTGTTAAGAATCCACAGATCTATAATAATAGCATTCGATTACTTTTGTAACTGTTCGTGCTCATTTAAGACAAAACTATTGTGTTTAAAATAGTACACGCCAGGATGGACATGTTTGCATGTTATTATGTGTATTTGTCTGTTTAAAAACACACACAAATCCAAAAGTGTCCACTTTCGCTCTTCTTCAAATCGCATTACAGAAGCTGATCTGGGAACAGTATCTTTATCACTACGGAATGCTTCCTTCAGTCAGCATCGATACATGACTAGGTATGGGACGATAACTGTTTTCAAGGTATACCGTGGTTTAGAAAAGTCAAGGTTTTAAAACCGCCAAAATTTTCTGCTATACCGTTCCCTAAGGTATGTGTAAGATTTTTTTATGCTTGTTTTTTGATGTTTGTTTGTTTTTAGGACAACAGAATCTCCAGCAGAAAAAAATATCCAAAGATAAGCATTTTAAATGGTAAAGAAATCTGTGTTATTGAAACTAATGATGACAGCAGAATTTAATAAAGAATTTGAATTATTCAGCCTGACATGTTTACTGCCCCAAAATACTTTAAATGTTTCTTAAAATAAAATATTTTGTGTTCAAAGGTGGAAAAAGTTTTTGGTTTTTAGCTAGATGTTTAAAAAGAATATATTTTAGAGCGGTAAACACAATACCGTCATACCATGAAACCGTGATATTTTTATCCAAGGTTATCACACCGTCAGAATCTTATACCGGCCCATGCCTATACATGACTTGACTGATTTGAGATTGAATAGGAAGGGAGATGGTCGACACATAGCTTTAATGGAAATGAAGTGAATGTGGCCGTTTTGATATTAATTTCAACGTGCTTTCAAGCCGATATAAAGCAATATCATAATTCTCCTGATTCGCTTTTCGTAGAAAGATTAAAAATACAGGAGAAATATTTAAAAATACTTAAACGGGATGATAGTGGCACAGAATGGTAAAATACGGGAGAATCCCAGCCTGAGAAAATGTAAGTATTTTACGTTTGGTCAGTTTAGTGGCTAATTCAGTCGAGTTCAGTCGTTTGAAAATGAACAATTTTATAAAGGAGGTGTGGCACCCAACCCCACCCCTAAACCCAACCGTCATCGGGTGATGAGCTAATCGTACACAATTTTACGAATTAAATCGTATGAATTTATACAAATTAGCCACTAAATCAAAAAGTTACAAATTGCCATGAGATAGCGTCGGAGAATCCTGGTAAAAACGGGAGAGTTGACATGTATATATCACAGGTATATATTTAGCAATATCCAAGAACAAATTGTATTGGTCAAACTTATTGATTTCTCTTTAATCCCTTACAGACCCTGTGTCCATTACAATGGACATTACTGTCTGGTCTTTTTTGTTTGTTTGTTTTACTTCCAGAGTATTTCACCTATTTTAAAGCCTGCTTTCTATGATAGTGAATATCTGTCATCCAATCAAAGGGCAGTCAGACTTCCCATTTTTCAATTTGAAAAATATCCATAAAGCGGAAGCATAGCACCACTTTGTTCAAAAGACAGAAGCAAGCTACATTTTTAATGTATGTATTCACATTTATTGATATGTTTGGCAATATTTCATAGATAAAGAATGATTACAATTACTAAAGTTAAAAATAATAATAACACAAATCAGGAACTTTTTAACCCTTTCACGTATGAGCTTCTATTACTCCAGCTGACCCTCCTGCGTGAGTTTTTGCTGTGACTAGGCATTGGCCAGTATAAGATCCCGACAGTATGATAACCTTGGATAAAAATATCATGGTATGATATTTGTGTTTACTGCTCTAAAATATATTATTTTTAAATGTCTAGCTGAAAAAACAAAACCGTTCTCATGGCGTCGCATCAAGTTTATCACGTAACACACTAGCCCCAATGATTTAAATATATATTGTATTTTATTTCTTTTTGCCCTTTTCTGTAAAATACTGACAAATGTTCTATTTATTTTGTTAAATTTCTGATACTTCGATTCTTAAATATTTGATTGAACATATTTTGTCTTTTAAACAGCTTAGTAATGATCGTATTATTTGTTATAAGATGGGTTTGGCACTTCCGTTGTTGCCAGAAGGGATACAGCTGCAATCGGAAGTTAACAAGAAGTATTTGTTTTATTATTTATTAAATTACACATTAATTGTATTTTATTAGGTAGATGGGATAGAGCTGAAGATACTCACATCACTAGAGCATAATCTTATTAAATTGTACTTTATTAGATATGTGCTATATTGACATGAGTATTCGAGCTGATTTACGTCACGTTTATTCATAATTCTCTTTTAAAATACATGAAGGTAAGCAACTGTTTATCTGGGAGAGGAATAGAGAACATTTTCTAGCAACATAAACAGTGTGCATCTTATGTGAACAAAGCACATCGTCCAGTTATATTGAAAAATAATTATTATTGCCTTCTGCATAGACATCCGATTGTATTTTACAAACCTTAAATAGTAGGTTGTAATTAATGGCAAACGCTGTGCAGCTCTTTCTGTGCCTCAACGCGTGCTGACGGATTTTAATTTTAATTAGGGCTGTCCAAAAATTAATCGTGATAATCACATCCAAAATAAAAGTTTAACATAATATTTGTGTGTGTACTGTGTATATTTATATTATGAATATATAAATACACAAATGCATATACTTGATAAAATGTTGGTTTATATTTAGATATCTAAAAAATATATGTGTATGACACAAATTTTACATTTGAATATGATGTAACTATGATGTAACTTTTTCATATATAGTTTTGGCTTCTATGAATGTGTTTATCACATATACATAATAAATATATATAACACACACACATATTATGTCAAAACAAACTTTTATTTTGGATGTGATTAATCACGATTAATTTTTGGACAGCCCTAATTTTAATAGTTGATGATGTGCGCTCTAAACGTTCTAATCACACCGGTGTGATCGCACGTTTCAAGGACCATCCAAGGCTAATCGCACCAGTGTGATCATATGTGTGAGGGGTTAAATGGTCACCCACTAAAGCTAAGCAGGGATGCGGTGAGGCCAGCAGGGGGGTGCTCAAGCACTTTGAGTGTCCAAAAAAGCGCTGTATAAATGTAAGCAATTATTAATAATTATTAAATTCAGCATTAAAAGCAATTATTAACTCCACCAAGACAAACATACAGTATATAATATAGCATTTTTGTTTCTTTGTAAACACTTCACTCCATCCCCTATCGCTCCGCTTCAATGCATTCCAATGAATTTCAGATGAACAAAGTCCTTCCCTACATTTCCCCTCGCTGAATATCCCGTTTCACTCAGAAATGCTATATTACAGAAGCAGAATGGATTGCAAACACTGTTTCATCTTGACAGAACAGCACACACGAGTATATGGCGGTCACTCAGTTCCATTGAAGTGTCACTCCGCAGACATCTCTCTAGGATTTGGTTTGCTCAATCCTCCTGTGTTTACCTTCACATCCGCTGCGGTGGCCTTTGCAACAAGCATCTGATTTATGAAGCCCAGCAGGAAAGCGTGCTGTTTTACCTGTCATCGCTTAACATGACAGCTTCCGCAATAAATACAAACATAAACATGACATAAGCATGGGATGAGGCCTGTCATATCCACTCACGGCAGGTTATACCTCCACAAATGACACCTCTCTTTCATAATGGATGCTGTTTGGCGATCTGCATTGACAGTTACAGGACTGTGAAAGCACCATAGACATGTTTTGCTGAGAATAGCTGAGTTTCCAGCCTAATGTGAACCAAATATATTCAAAGTTTGCAAAACAAAGGTGCATTTACATCAAGTTGATAGAGCAGCTCAATGTAGTATTGGTATGCTAGCCGTGGTTTCCGCTACATTCATACTTCCATTGAAGGACGCCACACCAAAATTAATTCCCGCCACATTATAGCATCTCATTAAAAAACTTGAGTTGTTCCTGTTTTATTTTTTTTAATCGCATGTTATAATCACACCAAAATGCATTAAAGAGCCCCTATTATGGGTTTTTGAAAAAAAAACTTGGATTTAGAGTGTGTAACACAGCTCTAAGTGAAGTCAAATGTCCAGCTAAGGCTTAAATCTGAAAGTGCACAGTGTTTAAAACTATTGATTTATCAATAAAAGAGTCAACTCATCGTGCTTCACCATTGTTAAAACGAGTCTTTAGCCATTTTGGCATGACGTGAATACGAAACTTAAGCCCCGCCCATTTGTGCGCACGCAAACCTGGTAGAGTTTGAAACCCCCAGCCCTGCCCACAAACACATTTGCCGGTGGCCTGACGGCCGATCTGGCCTGCCACCGTGAATCTGGCACCCTCTATCCAACCCCTCCTTCTTCCTCCATTTCCTCCATGTGAGTAAGTGTGATTAAAACGGTTGCCTCATTGTTTTCTCTAGCTTGCAAGTTTTGTATTTAATTGTGTTTTGTTACTTGTAACCGCTTGCAGTGTATCTGGTTAACGCCTTACATTCTCATATCACGTTGAAAACGCGTTTGTTAGCTCGTGTTCCTCTGCTGTTTGTCGTTGCTATGGCCACCATCAGCTGTACCTACACATGCACGCGCGGCATTCAAGTTTCATAATAGTTCAGCTTTTGCCGCTGTGTGCATTAATATTGAATGTGTGTCATTGTTTTTTACAAAAAGATTCTGCGTTTTGTAAATTGTATAGCTTTTAATAATATTATTAATACTGAATATAATAAATTATATTTATTATAGTGTAGAATACTGTGGGACTGTGCAGTGTCTAACTAAACCTTTTTATAAGGCTACTTTAATATAAATCCCGAACTGAAAACTAAAGTGAAGACGAGATTTGTTTCGTCACTTTCTCTTCATGATCCGGCCTTAAGGCGATGGTGAAGTTGAATATTAAAAGAATAATGCAAATAGCCAATATAGCCTACTCTGTCTGCATTATGCATTTAATTAATATTTAGTTATAATTTGAAAACCCTTTACTTCGCAATATTAGGCTTTGTAAACGTGTTTTTGTGGAGGAACATTTTTTGAATCCACTGTAGCTTTAGCGCTTTAACATATGTTGGGTTGGATTATTTGTTCATCTTCCACCAGCCAAGAACATTCATTCTATTTTCCATGACAGCGGTTTGATGTAGCGAGTGACCTCGTCATTTTCCCTGCTGGACATTTCCCCACTCCGCAAATTCGCTCTTTTTGACTTCTCCGTCATATTTCACCTTTGCAGGAATGGGTTTTGATGTTGTAACAAACCATTTGATTACTTTCTCGTGATGATAATTTCAATTTTTTTATTTTACCATGTTATATAAAAACATTAACACTTGTTTGATGTCATAGAACACATTTTTGCCTGCAGTTTTCCCAATCCGTTTGTAAAAGAAAGCTCTGTTTGCACGACTTAATTAATATCCTCGTATCCAAATACTTTATAATGTTTTAAAACAATACAATTATAATATACTCCGTTGTTTATTGTTTTTAGGAAATATCTAAAAAAAAATTCAGAAAGGCCTTGTCATGCCTTGACGCGTTCAATGGTCAGTCAATGGAAAAGCGGTTGTTCCTTGCGCCACCTGGTGGTTATTGCGTAAAGCACAGAAATGTTTTTTTTTTTTAATGAAAAGGTGGCTTTTGAAGCCGCAGTATTCTGCGTGACTGTGAATGACGAATTGCAGTACTGCACATGAAGAAACGCGCGTTCTCAAAAGCCATATCTGTATGGTTAAGAATAGAGCAATATGCTGGGAGATCAGGGAGGTTAGGTTCGGGGGTGAGATGTCTGAATAACACTATGGAGGACCAGGTACTGTGATGCTAGTAACTACTGTGAAGCGTGTTTTCGGGTGCTGCAATCGGATCCTATACCATTGTAGGCGTTAGGGTGCCATTAGATGGGTCTGAAATACGGGCGACTCCCGGGAAACGAGAGTGTTGGCAGATATGCTCACGCATACACTCTGACTACTTCAGTATTGATAAGCCGTGGTGCATTCTCTCACGCTGAGTGCTGTCGACCAATCGCAACAGACTGGGTGATCTGTCCAATCAGCACAGATTAGCATCGTGCTAAGGAGTAGTTTGGGAACAAATGAATCGCTGAACGATTCATAGAGGAGTCGCTGGGATAATGAGGTAATAATAAATGCATATTATAAGACAGTAAATGTGTTTTTTGACCTTGCATGCATATCAGCCTGTTGTTGGAGACCCCCAAAACCAAAATATGACCCTTTTTAATGTATAATAGGGGCTTTTTAAAAGGTAAGTTAATTATAACAGCGCAAACCTTTCTGTAATCATAGTAGTGCTGTGCGTTATTTGTTTAACCCTTTAAGGTGACATGCTGACTGACAGGGCTGCGCAATGCGAGAGGCCAGCAAACATGATGCAGCTTTCAGTTATGATGGACACAGTTTCTATAATTATGCTTCATCTATAGAAAAAGGTCTGTGATTCTGCATACAATGACTTTATCTTGCTGGAGTTTATGGCTGTTTCACTTTATGAAGCATAAATGCCATTCTGTAGGTCTATTGGAGACATTCACATATTTTCCTAGCCAATCTAATACATGTTGGAGATATCCTCGTTACATAAACGCACTAAATTGCACAAGAAAATCTGCACTTAAGCAGCTTTTTGTGCACGAACAGAGGAAATCAGCGCGCAAGCAAAGAGATTCGCATGCTCGTATTACATGAATGCGGTCTTGACTTTTAATACTGTGCTCACGACATTTGTCACTCAAATAACGCCACAGGTAGTTGGAAGATCTGTGATCTGTGCCTGCCGCCACAGCTGGAAAAAATCCTAGAGGAGACACTGCTAGCAACTAATAGTAAAAAAGCAAGCATAATGGAGATTATTCAGCAAATGCATTTCCATCTCCAATTTTTTTTTCCTGCATTAATTCTTTTTCACACGAAACCACCTCAAGCGAGCATAAAAACTTTTTTTGTTAATTTTTTGGTAACCAACCAGTATTGTTAACTAACATTAACAATTAACTTAAAAACTTCTATTAAAATTGCATTCCCAAGCATAAGTTTACAGATCAAGGTATGAGTTTGAAAAAAATTCCTGCTGCAATTGACAGCATGTCGCAGATGGAGCTTAACTTGTATTGAACCTGGAAAATTCCTTTCAATCAGAAACCGCTCAAATAGATGCCATTGAAGAGAAAGAGCCCCTCGCCACTGACCCCAGTTCTCTTGTTATGAGAAATGGCCTCTATTTTGATCTCACTTTTGCTTGCTGGAGATGTTCATAATGGCTCCCAAAGTGTCCGTGAAAAGACCACCAGAAGCACAATAAGGACACTTATATCTCAAATCATCCCAGACAAAATAGAACCATCATTGTGTCTGGTATTCCCTCAAACTTCAAGCTTTTTGTAAAGACAGTGAGGACTTCATACAATGATTAAAGATAAGATTAGGATAAGATCTATTTGAGAAAACTTGAAATTGTACAAGAAAAGTTATTAACCCTCCTTAAAAGTTGACAAATATGGTTCTAAAGAACGATGACACTATTTCAAAGCTCAAAGATTGTTTTTTGGAAGAATTAAATGCAGATTTTTATTAAATGCATTTTAGATTTATATCTTGTGAGATTAAATCGCAATGAGATTTCTCATCGAGGTGAAATGTGATGCATAGATTCATACAGAAGTTCACCTAAATTGTGTGTTCACACTCTTATTTTTTTGGTTCGCTTTCACAGGGCAAATTTTCAAAATGGACAAAGTCATGTTCTAGTAAACTCTCCTCGCATTGGTCAAAGTTCCACAGTTTATTTTTATAGTCCCGCTCAGCGTCCCTTTTTAATTCATTTTAATTCTTTCTTCCAGTGGTATTTTTTGCTTTCTGGACAAATGTAAGAACTTAAAGTGCTTGACTGACTTCGACTTCGGCCTTTCGATTTAGCAGACACATGATGTTTCATATTTGAAGTATCCGTCTTGTGGTTTTCATATACATAAAGCACTTCACAGCTGTTGCATATTACATACCCAGCACTGATTTATCCTTGTTAACTACTTAGCTAAACACTCCCACATGGCACTTTTCTTTCCTTCTTTTTGTTTTGTTTTTAATTCTTCCTTTTTAAGTTTCTCTCACATCGGTTTTGCCTCCATTTCTGCTTTAACAAATGGAGCTCTACAACGCGCATATTTTTTAATTTGCCTGCAAATTAGGGTCCGTTTGCCTGATGAAAAATGCATTAAAAACATATTCGTATTTTACCATCCTTGCGTCTCTACTAGATTCACACATGCCAAACAATCTAAAGGCTCGTACATACCGGGACGCTCTTCGTTTGCGTTTATCGTCAACGTTTTTCGAGACGTTTTTCAGCATTCTAGCTCAAGCGATTTTCTCTGGCGTCGAGCAGAAGAGCATGCAAAATCACTCCTTGACGTTAGATGGCGCACAGGGTGGCGCCAAGCTTCTGACACCCGCTTGTTACACAGAAGAAGAAAATAGGATGTTTACACACTTGTTGCGATCGGCAAAGCATGGATGGTTCTAGTAGCAGCTCTAGCGATGAAGAAATGATTATTTATCACAAGTGCAATAAGCAGCTCCACGTTCATATCGCCTCTGGGCATCTGCGCTTGCATTTACAGTTTTGCGCTTGAGCGCCTCCAAGAGGTGTTTCCTGTAACTTCAGCGGCTCCGTACATGTGAACAAAAGTGCCAATCTGATTGGTGGAGAAGGTTTTGATGCGGGGCATCAAAACAAAAAAAAACGAGCATGAGGCGTTTCTTTAAAAATTACGCTTTTACGCCTGCCGTTTTGCACGTTGGTGTGCACAATCACATCGGCGCCCTTTATTTAGTCACCAGGCATCAAACGTCGACCGAAAACACGAGCAAAAAAGGTCTCGGTGTGCACGGGCCTTTAGGAGGCAAACGCGTCAGGTTCCAAAACAAACGTCTAGGTGTTAAAGCATCCTAAGACTAGCAATGTGCACTTGCAATTTATGTCACACTTCATACATTTTTGTGTCACACTTCAAATGACACTTAATAAAATAACTTTAATATTACCTAAATAAAGGCAACAAGTTTGCACAATCCATTGTAGTATACTTAGGCCCAAGCCCAATTATATTTTTGTACCCCTACCCCTTCCCCTTCAAAACTTCCCCCTAAGAATTGGGACAGCACTTCAACACCTGCACATGTCATCGCGATCTCTTGCTTCATATGAGATCAGACGATCACGACTGCTGGAGTTATTCCAGTTGTGTTATTTTCTGGTGTTAATCTTCAGGAAATCACTGAAGGCGTATATTATGTTATCATAACGATCTAATGTGGCAATAAGATCGGAACTGTACTGTGTATTTACACAGAGGCCATATTTATCCATGTAAACACACGAAAACAACATTAACATAATAGCAGACACTGTAAAAAGCTCATTCCCAGACACTAGACATTACTGACAGCGTATTTGAGTGTCATCGTGTGTCAGAATGTTGTGGGACTCATGTACATAAGGCGCGTTTTTTTAAAAAGCATGGCGGTAAAACACGAACGCGGTTATGAATATATTAAAACATATGTTTGTTTGTCGTAAAAATTTGTAATAATGACAAAAAATACTAATTTGTGGATCTCCTAACTTCCGGGTTCAGCTATCCTGCCGTTGTGGCAGGTGTATTCTGGGAAATTTTCTTACCCTTCCATTTTAAGTGTGGTCCTGAAAAATCTTCGTTCGAAGAGGTGTATACCTCTTGCGCTTAGCCCTATGCCTTTAAGCTAAAGAGAATTGGGACACCACTACCCCTTGACGTGAACACGCAAAAGGAGGGCTAGGTGTAAGGGGAAGTGGTAGAATTGGGATTGGGCCTTAAATTACGTTTTACAGTGCATAAATCCACACTAATATTTTTTTGCCCACTCAAGACTAACTCAATATCCAATACGAGTTCAATCAAACCCAAGGGTTTCACAAAGAACTGCCTATTTGGTCATATAAAGGCGAATGACTTTGAAATCAATTATCATTTTTTTTCCCAAAATACACAGCTGACCTTATATATCTCTTTTCATGTATTATAGTATACGTTCATATGCCCGGACCGGGCGCTGAGAGCATAGTGAGCAAACCGCTGAGGTAATTACCACAGGCTGATCCCAGGAGATGAGCCATTCATCCCTCTATACATCTAATGACTTTGCTGCCCTTGAAGATGATGGAAGTTTGTCAGAGCGTCTATATTGCGACGCCGAGCACACTTCAGCACACAGCAATCTTTCCCTCGGTGCCTGTCATGAGTCTCTGTGCATTCAGAATTACTGAGCTGCTTTTGTATACAAGCAATCAGCAAACACCACCAAAAACCTTCACCGACTCCATGGGGACGGGGCCACCAGGAACTTGATGGCAGGCAGATTTCACGGGTCACCAAAAAAGGCGTAATGTATTTCAGAGACATTACGATTCAATAGGCCACGAGCAGCAAATTTCAAAGGTTGCAAGAAAAGACAAAGAGTGCTGCCATTTCTGCTGTGTTTTCATTTTGCTCGCATTTCCATAAACGAGCGCTCTTTAGTGAGCCTGGAAAATGTTCCTGAATCAATGCTTTGGCTTGTCATTGCATTCCGATGGCCTTGCAGGGAGGGCTGTTAATGCACGTTGCGATGACCGAACATTAGCATGTTGATCGTGACATATGGTATTTCCACAGTCATTGGCATTCAATTGAAGGGCAGACAGAAAAGGTTGTGGTTTTGCATCTAACTCTACACTCAGAGCCGACTCGCACCGGATGGCGATAGACACATTAATCAAAGCGCACGTACTGACTGTCAAACATGGTTTCGGTTGCTCCGACGTGACGGAATACTGACAGGAACCAAAATGAGATTTCTTCCCCCCTGTGTGTGTCCATCTCACTCTCATAAATGTTGAATCACTAGCACATTAAAACCATCGGACACAAACCAAACATCCTTGTTATTGCTGCTTGCTTGGAGTCATAACCTTTAACCTTAGGGCCAGCTGAGAAAAGCTTTTTCTGGATGGCTTGGATGTACAAATTCACATGGTAGATTCAAAACTCTTAGAAATAAAGATAGAGAAAACATAGAACAACCTACCAACTTTGACAAAAATTGTGTCTTTTGACCCATGTTGATGACCATAGACCTTTAAAAAGTCTTACAGATTGTGCCAGAACATCACAGAAACCAGAGTGTGCACTTTCCCCCATGCTGGGACACAAATATCCCAATATTATAAGGAAATTTGGTGTAATTCAGCTTCCAACCATTGAGCACCTACTGTAGAACACCAATGTCAAAATATCATAGACTCTTACGTATCACTTATTAGCCCATGGAGGTCATAGATCCACCAAAATAAGCATTACGCTACCATAAAAAACTAAAGTAAAGCACCGAGAAGACCCTGCAAATCCTGTCAAAACAAAACAGAGACCAGGATGGACTCTTTTCACTCTTTAACCCACGTTGAGACCCATAAATCCTGAAGATTTTCATAGACTGGGGCACAATAACCTTGGAGCCATTGAAAATACCCTATTAGCCAACTAGTATGCCATACAAAACTATTAACCAAAGAAATAAAACCAGAAAGAAACCAGGATGGGTCTGACGTGGGATCCATAGATCCCCAAAAGCATCAAAAGATACAATACACATCTAAAATATACAACCAAAAAAACTATCTAACATATGTCTAATTTTGCCCAATAACACATTGCAGATAATCAAAGAGACCAGCGTCAGTCTTTTTCACACATTAACTACAGTTTTGGACCCATGGTTTCCTAAGAATGTTAAATCACCCAGCTATAATGCAAAAAACCCTTGCAACCACATAGCAAATAGCTATAACAAGCTACAAAGTATGCTAAAACATGATGGAGACCTGAAGTAAATATTTACCAATCAATAACCAATATTGGAACCCGCAGACCCTCAAGAATATCAAAGAGTCATATAGTATGCATGAAACCATTCCAATAAATAAGAGTCTGTGGTAGGACCTTTTCACTTAGTGACCCATATTGGCACCCAAAAACTAAAACCTCATATAAACTCATTTTACATACCATAGAGACTTGGGAGCAATAACCTAGCAATAATCTAGAACACCCTAAAAAGCATGCCAAAGACCAGAAACTAGGGTGGGCTCTTTACAATCAGTGACCCATATTGGACACAACTGACCAAGCATTTAAATAGCAAAGTTTATTGTCCATATTGCTCAAGCTGGTTATCCTCATATCACACATCCATTATACCCCAGCAACCACCTAAAACTCTCTGGGATCTTTTTACTCAGTGACCAATATTGGGAACAAATGACCATGAATTCACAAAGCACTGTAATTTGGCATCCAAATTATTTATGTTGAGTATCATCATAAAGACCTGGGAGCAGTAACCTAGAAACCACCCAATATACCCTAGTAACCACCTATAACACCCTACAAAACATACAAAAAACTGAACCAGGGTGGAATCTTCTCACACAGAAACCAGGGTTTGCTCTTTTCACTCAGTTACCTATATTAGGAACCAATGACCATTAATTCATAAATGTTGAATATAATTAAGAAGAGCAACCAGCTAGCAACTATTCAATATAAACAAGCAACCACATAGATAACCCTACAAAAAAAAAAAAGAGGGAACTCGTGTTGGGACCCACAACCCAAAGGTAGGAATGATTAAGCAACAATCCAAAACACCCCAGTAATCATTTAGCAATGTCTTCATGTAACGCTCTAAATCAGGTTTCAATATACCAAAAATGGAAATAGGGTGGGCTCTTTTCACTCAGTGGCCCATATTAGGAACCAATGACAATGACTTCATAGAGCACTGAAATTTGGCATTTAAATTACTCATGTTGAGTACCATATTACAGAGACTTGGGAGCAATCACCAAGCAACCATTCAATATACAATACAATATACACCAGCTAGATCGCCCTAAAAAATGCAAGGAAAAAATATGAAACAAGGATGAGTTATTTTATCTCAGTTTCTCATATGAGAAACCAAAGACCAAAGACCATGAACACCCTAAAAAGCATGCCAAAGCCTAGAAACTAGGGTGTGCTCTTTTAACTCAGTGATCTATATTAGAAACAACTGACTGTGAATTCGTAAGGCATCAGGATTATTGCCCATATTACTCAAGTTGGTTATCATCATAGAGACTTAGAAGCAATCAATTAGCACGCACTCAATATACCCTAGCAAGCACCTAAAACACCCTACAAAACATTCAAAAAAATAAAAATAAAAATAAAAAAATAAATTCAAACCAGTGTGGGATCTTTTCGCTCAATGGCCTATATTGGGAACAAATTTGGCGTCCAAATTACTTGTTGAGTATCATCATAAAGACCTGGGAGCAATTACCTATAAACCACATACCCTGATATACTCTAGCAAATAACTAGAACATCCTACAAAACATCTGCAAAAACAGAAAACATGGTGGGATCTTTTCACTTAGTTGCCCATATTGGGAACAAATGACTGAAATTTGGCATCCAAATTACTTA
>CAIGQQ010031697.1:1530335-1562513 GCA_903798035.1 Danio albolineatus
ATATGATATGATATGATATGATATGATATATGATATGATGTGATATATGATATGATATATGATATATGATGTATGATATATGATATGATATAAGATATGATATAAGATATGATATAAGATATGATAGGATATGATATGATATATGATATCATATGACATGATATGATATGATATGATATATGATATGATATGTGATATGATAAGTGAAATGATAAGATATGATATATGATATATATGATATGATATGATATGATATATGATATGATATTATATGATATAATACATGCTAAGATATGATCTGATATGATATATATGATATGATATGATATAAGATATGATATATGATATGATATGATATATGATATGATATATGATAAGATATGATATAATATATGATATGATATGATATGATATGATATGAGATATGATATATGATACATGATATGATATATGATAAAAGATATGATATGATAAGATATGTGATATATGATGTGATATATGATATGATATATGATATGATATATGATATTATATATGATATGATATATGATATGATATAAGTTATGATATGATATGATATGATATATGATATGATATGGGCGCCACGGTGGCGTAGTGAGTAGCCGGTGCTCCAGTTTCCCCCACAAGTCCAAAGACATGTGGTATAGGTGAATTGGGTGAGCTAAATTGTCCATAGTGTATGAGTGTGAATAAGTGTGTTAGGATGTTTCCCAGAGATGGGTTGCAGCTGGAAGGGCATCCGCTGCGTAAAACAAATGCTGGATAAGTTGGCGGTTCAATCCGCTGTGGCGACCCCGGATTAATAAAGGGACTACACTACCTACTGCGCCATTGTGTTGCCTAACAATTTAGATTTAAATGTTAATTTGATCATGTTTCTCACCACATTGAATAAATGAATGAAGTTGGAAGATCACTGATAAACAAGCAGTTTGCTAAAGGACTACAAACATATATGGTATATGCCGGTATGTGGACTGTAAGTTCCAGTCATGCACCGCTCACAAGCACCAGTTTCTAATCTTGTCTGATTGCAAACACTCACAGCTGAAGGATCCAGCACCTATGAAATCTGATCCGGCACCTTATTTTACCGATCCCCCTCCTCAACCGCCCTCCTCCTCAGTTCACTGTTCACTTTCTTCTGCGACTCCTCAACCTTACGCTCTTCACTTTCGTCCCCCCCCCCTCCCCCTCCGCTCTTCGCTGTCGTCCATGACAACCCCGCCCGCCCCCATCACCACTTTCGTGCGCTACATCTCTACATCCTCAGTGACCATGCCGGACCCGTTACCCCGATCTGTTCCAGGACCTCGCAATTCTCAAATCATGCACTGATTACAAGGACTATTTATTCAGCTCACACACAGATCAGTGCTGAGACTTTTTTTCTGTTTCTGTGACATTACGACATGTTTTCCCTTGCCTTGCCGCGTTTTGACCCTCGCCTTGTTTGTTTATTCCTGTTTGCTGCCTGCCTTTTGACCATCTACCTGTTTTATGACTATGACTCCGATTCCCTGTATACATCTGTTTGCCCCGGTGTTGACCGTTGCTTGCCTGACCATCTCTGTGTAATAAATCCTGCTTTTGGATCCGCACCTCCCTTGTCAGAGTGCCTTCACATTACATCAAGAAGGAAGGAAGGAAGGAAGGAATCAATCAATGTTCAAGATCCTAGTTTTTAGCCTCATAGGCCACTGTGAAAACAGAAACTGCTCCACGGCTGAAATAATCTTGTTAATTGTTGTTTGTATTGAAAGAAAAAAAACAAACAAACAAAAAAAAACACGTTAGTGCCTGTGGACATGCAGCCAGCGGATCTGAGGGATTAATTACCAGCACTGAAGAACAATCAAACGCTAAAAAAAATAAAAACGTGAAGTATCCCAAAGAGAGGCTAGCAAGAGATTTTCTGTGTTATTGGTTTTTGCAGGATGACTGGGGGTCTGCATTTACACACACATACACACAAACAAAAACATTTCTTTTACTTTGATATGGAAATGAGACATGCAGTAGAGTATACAGCTATTTAAAATCAATCCATCCCTACCACTATTATTGCCCGAGTTGGTGGTGTAAACCAAATACAAAAACACATACAAAAATATATTATAGATATAATAATCTACACCTTTTATATAGTATTTTTTAAATTTATTCCTTGTTATTTTTTGTTATTATTATTATTATTATTATTATTTCATTCATTCATTGCAGTTGCATTGAGGTGTAAAAAGTAAAAATACGTATATGCAACGCATTTCAAAATACTGTACGTTATTAATTAAATTAAAATTAAATTAAAAGCATTTAGTTTCTCATTTCACAGTTGATTTAAATGTGATTGTGCCATTTGCAATTCTTTATCATCTTTTTATAGTTTATTAAAACTGTTAAGTACACATTAATTAATTTATTGATATTAACTGTGTCATACGGGCAGCGCAGTGGTGAGCACTGTTGCCTCACAGCAAAAAGGTCACTAGTTCGAGTCCTGGCTGAACCAGTTGGCATTTCTGTGTGGAGTTTGCATGTTCCCCCTATGTTGGCGTGGGTTTCCTTCAGGTGCTCCGGTTTCCCCCACAGTCCAAACACATGCGCTATAGATAATTAAACAAACTAAATTGGCCGTACTGTGAGTGTGAGTGAATGAGAATGCATTGACGTTTCCCAATACTGAGGGCATCCTCTGTATAAAACTTATGCTAAATAGGTTGGCGGTTTATTCTGCTGTGACGACCCCAGATGAATAAAGGGACTAAGCCCAAGGAAAATGAATGATTGAATGAATGAAAGAATACTTATTTGCTTCAAATCTAATTTTGCAATGTCTTCCTTCTCTTCGTAGCTTGTTTGTTTGCTTAGTGGCTTAAAGCACTTCGAAAAACCTTTCTAAAATCTCTATAGGAGAAAAAAAAAATACTAGTACATTAATGCACTCTCCACTCAAAAATAAATAAATAAATATTAAGACCAAACAATTACATATTTTAACACAACTGAACTAATATACTTTATGTGATTGATAGCTGTTAGTTAAAGATAAATGAAACAAATAAGAACAAGTTTTATGTCTTAATATCATTGTTAAACACTATTAAATGCTTCTTATTAATTTACATATTGTGTGGAGTATGGAGCTGCATCAATTTTGCCCCTGAATATTTAGTAACCCAATCTCATAGAATTTAACTAATTGACTCTGGCTTTCTCTATTGATATATTTACTGTATACCATATTTATACCCTGTAAAGACGTAATGACAAAAAGTCAAGACAATTAATATGTTTATGTTGCTTTTATTTATTTTAATAAGTAATCAAATAATGATTTTAATTTATAAAAAGTGTAACTTAATATTTAATATTATTAACATTTTGATATTTAATTTCAGTTTGATTGATGCAAGTTGAGATGACTATAAAAGTTCATTCTGATTCAACTAAATACATTAGGGCAAATATAACTGTTTTTACAGTGCATCTTTTAACTGATTAAAGGTGCAGTATGTAAGTTTGACACCCAGTGGCTGAACTAGGTATGGCACTCCTGGTTCAAAACACACGTAAGTGCAAGTTGCCAGATTGACAACAAACAGGAGCGTACCTAAAGGCTGATTTAAGTCATGTTCTAAAACTAAAACTGCATGATAGAAGAAATATTTTCCATAATAAAAGGAGGTTTTGTTCTAACCAACACCTGAAATTCATATTTTAGAAACTTAGAAGCTTCTATGTCTCAGGTGAACAACACAATAAACTGACAATGATCACCTCAGGTACATCTCATGTGCTTTATTCAGTGTTAAATGCTTGTAGAGCGAGTTTGAATGCCACTGTACATGACATTTATTGCCTTACTAGTGAAAGCAGCCGCAGATCTTGAAAATAAAATAAACCGTTTGAAATTGAACTTTAGAACTGTGACTCAGTGAAAGCTAACACATATCAGCGATTCAGCATGTACATTTAATAATGTTAAAGAGGTTTGATATGTATTAATTAGGTTATAAACATTACCATTTTGCTGGAGTGCAGTGAGTGCACTATTCTGTGCTTCTGAATGGCTGTATTAAAATGTATGTCGTGTTTCGTCTGGTGCAAACAGACAAATTGCTTATCACTGCAATTGTAGCGTGTTGTCATGACACGCGGTTAAAATGTAATCTGCTCACCTAATGTTTGCGTTTGTAATATTTATATAATTTGCTAATTAATAACCTCATGTGGAACTCTGAATCCGTGTCTCATTTCGGAGTCTGTTACTGTCCACCGGAGGTCGCATTTCAGTCATAGATTTGAAATACAACGTTTTCCAACAAGGCAACCGCGAGTGTTGAAATATAATTGGCTAAACTGCAATTGGGCGGGTTAAATAACCAAAACAAAGACGGACGTTCTAGCATGCAATGCACATTTTCAAAGCAGAATATCTGACTTCAGCATTGTTTTTTAGTGAGCATGTATGTTCACTGTGCACGTTCCTTAAATATCAGCAAACATATTGTGTTATTTTTATGTTCTATAACAGTGGTTCTCAAACTGTGGTACGAGTACCACTAGTGGTACGTGGGCTTTCTTCTAGTGGTACGCGGAAGAATCGCTGAATAATAAAAGAATAAAATGAACACACTTTTTAACCCTTCGACACGTACGATAAGACGATATCAGATAGCATTGGCTGTTCCCTGAAGCGTACATTACACCAGAGTGCTTAGAATGTTTACTTTAGTGCATCGCGTCATCATATGTTAAGTCAAACTGCTTGACGCGGAGGAAGAACGAGGCGCGCGGTACTTGCGGAGGGTTGCGGAGGTTCACGGAGCTGCTGCTGACCGCCTGGAGCTTCCATCATTTTTATACATGCGATATCTTTATAAACTGCCAATTTGACTTTAAAATAACTATATTCTCGCTTGAAAACTCTTAAAACTTGATTTTGTGGCATAATTGATGAGTATTTTTATAATTTTGCGGATTTCCCGTCCGCCATTAACAGTCCTCATCGGTTTCCTGTGAAGCACATGCTAGTTACTATAGTAACTGTAAACGTTTGGGAGAAGCGCACTTATTTCGAACTGTGATCAAAACTGACTGGAACTATCTGTGTGGTTCAATGAAAATAGTGCACACCCTCCAGCCAATCAGAATCAAAAATATCAACAGACTATGGAATTTATGCATTAATCACTGGCTTTTCTGACACACACAGGCCTACTGTAAATGAAGAGCAGTAAGCAGATCTACTTTCTAATTTAAATATGTAATTCCAAATCATATCAAAATACAAAATAACATTTAGATTTTAAAGATATACAAATGTGTCATCTGTACATGCAATACAGTATATATATATATATCAAAATGTATAAAATAATGTGTAAATATACGTATATGACATATAGCCTATTCATCAGGTCCAAGCAACATTTCCAGGTTTTGATGAAAAGGCTATTATACATTAACACTTTACATGTACAGCAGTTTTCTTTGTACTTTTTAAAAACAGCGCCATTCTTAAATCACTTTTAAAGCACATTTTAATTTAAACGGTGAAGTTTTTTTGTCTGCAATTACAGTTAATGTTCAAACTATTTATATTGTTTACAGTGGCTGACAATAATACATATTCTTAATAACAGGAATTATTTGTCTCCTTTTTGAACTGTGCAGTGCTGCTTAATTGGGCCTATTACGCTACTGTATTTCAATACCGGTCATTATGGTGGTACTTGGAGAGACAATTTTTTTTCGAGGTGGTACTTGGTGGAAAAAGTTTGAGAATCACTGCTCTAGAAGACTCAAATACTTACATACAGCACCTTTAAATGTAATGGTATTCGATTAATTAATTACAGGTTTGTTCAGATTTATATTTATAAAGTTAATAACAGATTTAGATTGATTCTAAGAAATCTGACAACATAAATAAACAAAAAAACTGGCAAATTAAAGGTTAAAATTAAAGGTTACAAACAGTTAATGATCATTTACCTTGTGATTCAACGTTTAGACTGCATTATAGAATGAGGAGGAATAAGAATGCTCTGCAAACATTTGACTAATGGCACAATCCCCGTTTTAAGCTGAACTACTCCTTTATAGGTCAACAATATGATCTCAATGAAGATTTACATCAATTTCCAGCAAATGGTTCCTCTTTTCCAGCTGACATGTCATTCATCAAGCGTCTTCCTACTGACCAAAGAGCCTGAGCTTTTCATCCCGAGACTTGTAAGGCTTGAATTATGGCTACAAGACGACACTGTACATCAAAGAAAGTTGGTTCAACATCAGCGTGTGTGTGCAGCGGAGACACTTCAAAGTTAAATGACTGGGCAGACACTATTTAGGAGAAGCACGACAGGCCAATTACTCAAACACACGGCGCTCACGCATCTGACCGGCCTGCGTTATCCAATTAGCACGGTACGCTCTGAAGGTTGAGTAAATAAGAGCGCTTCATTCGGCCTTGCATACAGAGCGCCGTCAGACTTTCGTTGGAGAACCTGACGTGTTGTTTCTTTTTTTTTGGTCTTAATCTGTATTTGACTATGGCCACGTATCTCTAAAGCCGCCCGCTGAGAGGAGAAAGCGACAGATATGCTTTAGCAATTTCCCAAAATGCTTCACGAGAGACAAACGCATTACTCACGCTCAAACCGAATTCATTCATCAGGTCAAGAAACGCGTCTCCGAGTCATTTCTCATGCAAACGTATTCAGATCTCTGCAGGTACTCTAAGGAAAAAAGCGACGTTGTTATCGGAGCTGCTGGCTAAGGAGAGGACAGAACGCAATTTTTCATTCTGACTCTAATCTTGATTATGTTTTGAAGGCGCCGCCTCAGTTTATTGTTCATTGTTCATTCAAGGGTCATGAAACTCTATAACACATTCTTCGAGAGGCTGAAGGAGCAGTTTGGCTTCTTAAAAAAAAACTAAAACTAAATTTCTGGTATTATTTGTCCATTTTCAAACCTAAAGGCATGTGATTTTCATTTTCATTGCGTGGAACATAAAAGAAGTAATTTTGCATTGTGTTGGTCACTCTTCCAAGCAATTAAGGAAAAAGAGACCGACGCTTTGAAGCTTTTGAAGCCTTTAAAGGATGCAAAAACACGATAAAAGCTTCAAAAATGAAGTTCATGTGACTTGGGCGACTTAGATTGTGAAGATCTAAGTTGTTGTTTTATACAGAAAATCCTAAACACTGCATCACGCGTCAATTAGAAATTGTTCAGTTTGTAAATGAATCATTCAAACTAGGGCTGCTATGATGCGAATATTTTATTAGTCTAAAAAGGCAAGGCAAGTTTATGTAGCACATTGCATACACAGTGGTAATTCAAAGTACTTTCAATGGACATTAATAAAAGAGACAAGTGTATAACAAAATAAAAACAAATAATAACAGTGATTAAAAATAGATTAAAATGCGTTAAACCAGTTATAAAAGAACAAAAATAGAAAGGAAAAACAAAGCACAGTGCTCATTCAGTAAAGGCACAGCTAAACAGATGCGTTTTCAGTCTTGATTTGAATGTGCCTAAAGTTGGAGCACATCTGATCATTTCTGGAAGCTGATTCCAGCAGCGGGGGACACTTTGACTGAACTCTTGGAATTTCTATCCATTGAGCATATCTGAAATGTACTGATGTCCTAGGCCATTTAGTTACCAAAAAGATCATAGAAAGCAATAGGTTCAAAGGCTGATTACAGTTTACTTACATTGGAAAAATACTTTAAACCAACTTTAATACCTGCAATTAGCTACAGCTAAAAGAAAATCTCAAAAAGTTTAATTTATCATTGGTTAAAACTTTCAAATTTAAATGTAAATGAAAAATGTTGATTGTGGTCAGGACAAAAAAGCAAAAATCTTGTTTGTTATGAAGACAGCTAACTGTTATCCATTTACTTTGGTTCAATGTACACTCTTAAAAAAAAGGTTCCTTGAGGTTCTATATAGAACCCTAGGGTTCTATACTTGGCCAGTAGAACCTTTTACCCAAAAAATGGTTCTATTTAGAACCCTTTGAGTGCAAAGAACCTTTTTGATTAAAATGGTTCTATAATGTGAGATTTATGACATAATTATATAGTAAAGATTATAAATAATAATAAGCTATAACACAGAGAGACAAAGCTTTTTGAGTCAAAACCTAATAAAATGACTGCTATGGTCAAAAACCTAATCAATGTATGATGGGATTTTTGTTTCATGCAGGTTTGTACATTACCATATAACTAATATTTATATATGCTTAATATTTAAATTTTTTGACAAATTATTTTGTGAAATTAATTAAATAACCAGTTTATTCAGACTGTACAGTGTGTTGTTATGGTTTAATAAATTATTTTAAACTAATAATCATGTAAAAGCCCTCTGGTGACGTCATCCATTGGTGGACTGGTGGTGACCAGCCTGGAGAGTGACGGTTAATTTTTGAAAAGGAGAACTCCGCTTTTGCAGCTCCATCATTCAGGTACGTTATTACTCTTTTAAAACTATAATAATGAAATATTTTGTATTACGGGGTAATGTTTCTCTTCCCTTGTGTTATATGGTGACAGACTGAATAAGGGGTAACGTTAATATGGATTAATACTGTGCTTGTAACTTTCTGATGGATTTCTGTCGTCAGCCTTCGGTTCAGGAATCTGTGTCAAGCTGACTTTGCTCTGCTTTTTGTTCGAAATAAGTTACAGTTTCGCTTTATTTGTTTGTCAGTATTAATTAAAACATCAATAACAATAAAACAGGTGCGTTATTTAAAGGCGAGCTCTGAGAGGCAGCGTGAAGCGCGTGCACGCTCTTTTAATGGTAACTTCATATGAGCCGATTTCCGCTTTCGTGCAGTTTTTATCTCCAACCTTGAACAAACGAGTACTTCCAGCTTGCTCGTGTGTGAGTTTAGCCCAGTTTAACTCGGGCTAAACTCTGTAAAGTAGTGTACACGCCGGCTAGTCTGCATTAAAACCTCAAGGGAACATGCCGCGCTCGCGCCCGCCCGAGTCTATGCACGCGCCCGCCCGAGTCTATGCACGCGCTATAGTAATAATTGCTAAGGGTATTATTAAAACCTTTCAAAGCCAAAACATATTTTAATAATCCATAGATTAAAGATCAGGTGTTATTTATGAAGGACATACAAACATGCAGGCTAAATGTATTGTGAAATGTTGAACCTTGTTAAATATAGGCTACATATATGTATATATTGTGCTAAATAAGTTTAAAATTCATATTTTAATGTATATCTTTCTTTTCTTCAAACAGCCTGGACACTGAACTGCATCGTAAATCTTGTGCTCGGTATGTATTATTGCTTTTAATTCTAAACAAACTGTATTAAGTATTATGAAATGAATATTATAAAAGACTTTAACATTGTATTGTAACCTGGGCTGCAGGACACAAGTAGCTTTGAAGAGGAAGGATCCCAGCTTAAAGAAGGACATGCGTTACATCCATAATTGTGACACAATTATCATCAACAAGGACAACTGGTAAATATTGTATTTTATAACATGCATATGTCAGACTTGGTTGTTGTGTACTGAAATATATTTAGCACAAAAATGTTCTATTACTTATTGCTGCTGTTTGTACAGTGAGCATATTAAGGTCATTGCTTATTAAAAAGTCCTGCAAAGAAAATATGTTTTAAAAGAAAGTGTAAATTTGCCTACAGGATTTGTTGCAATGTCTGCAAAACAAATTTAAAAATGAAAGGATTTCAGTGGTGAGCTCATCTATCATCTTGCAAAATGAAACAAATTAATGGGATGAAAAGGAAGTGAACTGTACTCTGAGGAACTTAACACAAGGCAAGTTCAGTTCAATACATTTGATGCCAAAGGTAGATTAATTCTGTGGTTTAAATTCATATTTACACACTCTAAAATGCTGTCTTCCTACCTCAGATTGTGATGGACCTGGAATGCGACACCAGATACTCATAAGTCAAGAACCGAATGAACACCCTTTTCCAGAGCACAGATTATGGAGGGGTTTGCAGAACTAATGGAGCAGTTTTTTCTTCTTGGAGTGCCACAGCTTGTGAGTAAACACTGTTACATTGTGTGCCAAATAGTTTTGCGTCCATGATGACTTTAAGAAACTTGTATTGCTGAAAATATGTCATTTGGAAACTTACACATGAAGTAACCAAAATGTTTTTTGCATTTAGGATGCTGCTTAGAAAACTTGGTGAAGAACACAGAAACATCTTTAAAAGAAATGGCCCAAAAAGGGACAGAAAGAAGGAAGTGCTCCATGACAGTTTCATTGGACCAGCAGCGGAAACCGCAGAAGGTAACTACTCCCTATATTACATACTATTTGCCCCAAACACACACACACACACACACACACACTTTAATTGTATTAATTATAACTGTAATTCTATTTGATGACTTATGTTAATTGGTTAAAAGTACTCAACATTAAAATATTGTTTTACAGAAATCCAAAGGTCCTACACCATCCAGGATTCAGCAGCTCTCCTGATTCCACCAAGGCTTGAAGTTTCAGCATTACAATGGACAACACTCACTCGCTATCCTTCAACTTCCTCATTTATCAGAGGCACCACAGTGGAGTGAATCACCAACTAATCTGCCCTTTCCAGCCACAACCCAGCACTTGGAAACCCATATACTCTCTCATAGATCTACACACATTCACTCACTATGGCCAATTCACCTATACCGTACACATGCTTTTGGACTGTGGGGTCAACCGGAGCACCCAGAGGAAACCCACAAGAACACTGGGAGAACTTGCAAACTCCACACAGAAATGACAACTGGCCCAGTCGGGACTCGAACCAATGACCTGCTTGCTGTGAGGTGACAGTTCTAACCAGTGAGCCACTGTGCCACCCATGGACAAAACTATTTACCTTATAAGAGAGGCTGACTGACATGGACATGCTACAGGTTGTGAAATGGCTGTTTGCAGTGTTTTGTCTAATCATTTTGCAATGTTTTAGTAATGTTTTTTTATTAAATTATGTATAAAAATGGATGTTGTGATGACCAATACATGCAGGTACCATCCACTTTTTGAAATTGTAGTGTTATTTAATAGATGTTTTGATTGTTTGTGTATTGTTTCTATCTGCATTGTGATATATTTCTCTTCATTTTAGACATGTGTGAAAGTGAAGCACTGTATTTGTTCAAACAGTAAAAAAGCTTAGAAAAGTGAAATCATTTCAATTACATTGTAAAATGCCATTAAACTGTTAAGGTAGATCTGCTGTCCAATGCAAAGTATGCAGAGGTGCAATTTTAAATATTTTAAAAAATATTTTGTATAATGAATTGAATAAATTTAAACAATTTGAATTGTCTGGATTGGTTTTATTTTTTATTCATTAATAAGTAACAATAATTCAATAATAAAAAAAGAACCCTTAAATGGTTCTAAATAGAACCATCTAACTTGAATTCAAAGAACCATTTGGGGTTCTATTTAATGAACCCTTAAAATGGTTCTATATAGAACCTTTTTGGGGTTCCATATATGAAGCGCTCGATAGAACCGTTTTTGGTTCTATATAGAACCGTTTGTTTTAAGAGTGTAGGTTTGTATTGTGGAAGACTTTTCAATATATGTTTCTATAAGTATAATTAGTGTATTATTGTAATAGTAAAATTGGTTAGCTGAATCACCTTCAATCACTCAAGGATTAAATACAGTTTTTATTGAGACCATGAATTAATTGAATGTTCAACTTAATTTGGTTCAACTTGGTTCAGCTTTTTTTGTATATGGTATATGGCTTTCTTTAAATGACAACGAGGCTGTTGTGATTTTGTCAAGAAGGATGTGATCCTAGATTTCATGTTGATCCTGGAACATCATTCCTGTTCAAAAATATAATCCACACCCCTAAACCCAACCCAAACAGTAAATTATTTCCAAAATCAGAGGGGATACTTAAATAGAAATAATGTAAACGCACATAAGCCTAACTGTAAGCCTAAACATAACAGTGTTAACACATCCCTAGAAATTTAATTGGCTGATTATAATGTAGTTTCAGGACCAACATAAACATTAATCGTGATCATGTCCTACTTGTCATAATAACCATGAGAACGATGTCAACCGCAACTTTGTTTTACTCCATGCCTAACAAGTAAGGGTGTATTGGCAGTGAAAACGCAAGCTTGATCAGGGTGACCTGTACCAAATCACACTATACTGTAAACGATTCAGTGCAAATGAGGCATAAGAAGCATTGTCCTTCACATGATATGTTAAGTCGATGCCCTGACTCTCTGTGGCCATTAGAAATCCCAAGGCACTTCTCATAAATAGTAGTGGACTAATGTCCTAGCCAAATTCCCTCCATCAGCATTTGCCCATCACAGACTCCTTATCAGCCCCATCCACTGAACTGGCTCTATCACAGTCTCTCCTCTCCACCTGCAGCTGGTGTGTGGTGAATGCATCATCCAGGTGGAGCTGCACACTGGTAGTGGCGAGGAGAGACCACATCATATAACTATAACAGTAATTTGGGTGTACGGTAATACACAATATAATGTGCTGTATAAAGAATGCATCCATCCATCCATCCATCCATCCATGCACATTCATTCTTTCAACAAACAGTGCAGTTTATTTGTTTCTGTACTGTACAGTTATTGGGGCGCCACGGTGGCTTAGTGGGTAGCACGATCGACTCACAGCAAGAAGGTCGCTGGTTCGAGCCTCAGCTGGGTCAGTTGGCATTTCTGTGTGGAGTTTGCATGTTCTCCCCGTGGTTGCGTGGGTTTCCTCCGGGTGCTCCGGTTTCCCCCACAAGTCCAAAGACATGCCGTACAGGTGAATTGGGTAAGCTAAATTGTCCATAGTGTATGTGTGTAAATGAGTGTGTATGGATGTTTCCCAGACATGGGTTGCAGCTGGAAGGGCGACCACTGCGTAAAACACGTGCTGGATAAGTTGGCGGTTCATTCCGATGTGGTGACCCCGGATTAATAAAGGGACTAAGCCGAAAAGAAAATGAATGAATTAATAGTTATTTGTAATTAAAATAAAGATTAAACAAGTCAAAATGACCATCGTATTGTTTGCTTGCGCTTGTGATTCTTAAGGTGAATAATTAATCCGTGCAAAAAATAAAACACTGAAAAAAATGTTTGTTTTGGTAATCTTCAATCAAATTGTGATGATTTGCTTTCGTTTCTAGAGTGTCAGTCCTTCTCTGATGTTAGTTTGATGGCTTCTGCCATAATAATTGTAGCCACGCCCCTCTTACCATTAGTTTGCTATGAGGGAATGATGCACAAAACCCCGCCCCTTAATTAATATTCCGTTTCAGTTGGAATCCCATGAACATACTGAAAAGAAAGTATCAACAACTTCAGATTCAAGCGGACTTATGTTAAATGAAATAACGTTATATTTATTACACTTTGTTGCTTGTTTACATAACACAATTTGCAACCTGTTCATTCATTCATTTTCTTTTCGGCTTAGTCCCTTTATTAATCTGGGGTTGCCACAGTGGAGTGAACCGCAAAGTTATCCAGCATATATTTTACGTAGCGGGTGCCCTTCCAGCTGCAACGCATCAACGGGAAACAACCACACACACTCATTCACACACATACGCTACGGATAATTTAGCTTACCCAATTCATCTATAGCACATGTCTTGTGGAGGGGAAAATGCAACCTCACCACAGAAATGGCAACTGACCCAGCCGAGGTTCGAACCAGCAACCTTCTTGCTGTGAAGCGATCGTGCTACTTACAGCGCCACCGTGACGCCCATTTGCAACTCATGTTTGTAGCTAAAATAAATCCTTATTTAATGTGATAGTGTAGAAAATAGCAATGTACATCATAACACTGTGATTAAAGATGCTAACTAAAATAATTACTTGAAATAAAAGTTATTGAAAAAAAAAATCTTTACCTAATTACTTTCTCTTAATTGGCCAGGAAATACTTCACATTTCTGTGTACCGTAGTTTAATAATAAAAAGCTAATTCAAACTATTAAAAAAGGTGATATTCTGCAATAACAGCACTCGTACAGCCTCCTCACCCTCCTGTATTACTCCGCCTACATAGTGATAGCAGAAATCAATAAACGCACTACAGTTTGACAAATATTTCAACTTTTGGACAACATAATGTACTTCTAGGGCTTTTTTTAGGTAAGAATGTAGTTGTTTAAATTGTAACTATGCAGTTTATTCATAAGGATAATGGCTATTTTAAATATTTATATTTTCAGATTCAACGTGTTGGCAGCCATCAGCCTGTCATTGAGCAGAGCAAAGACAGTTGACGTACCGCCACGAGATGGTGACAGAGACCGCATATTAATTCCTTAGGTGAGAAAAACAACATTTTCTCAGCGCAAGTTTCAAACTACAGCTGAACAAATCATTACAGAACAGGTAAGTGACATTGTAAGTCGATCTCTATTTATACCATAGTAATCTGGTAGTGTTTGCTTTGCTTTGGCTTTTTTAGGGTTACTTATTGCGATCTCCCGATTGCAACAGAGAAATACTGGGAAATCTCTGTAGACTGATGACATTTCATGCTGTTTAGCCTAATAATCTTAAAATGTCAGCAAAATCACCTGTTTTGTCATCATTTGTTTGCTTGTTTGTTAGACTTTATTGTTATGTTAGACTTAAACCCCCCTGCTCTCCCCCACTGAGAATCATATACAGAACTGTGGCTGCAGTGGAGTCATTCAGATTCCTGGGTACCACCATCTCTCAGGACCTGAAGTGGGATATGTATATATATATATATATATATATATATATATATATATATATATATATATATATATATATATATATGTAGTGATTTAAAATATATATCGATTTAAATCTGAAAAAGCTGTGCCATTTCTGTCTTTAAAATTACACTGAAAAACCGTTCCACAGGTTGATTAAATAAGGACAGCATATTAATTTTGGGTGAACTCTTCCTTTCACCCCAGGGACTAATAGAAGCTCGATTACAGTACAGACAGTTCCTGCATTCTCTCTGTCTCCACAGGTTAACCTTTGCTTCAGTGCGCTGAAAACTGACCTGCACTATGAAAATGAAGCATTTCACCACACTTTCAGCCATACCCCCACAGTTCAGCCGCAACACTACACATTCATCTCATCAGTAGCTTTAGCTTGTTTGTAACATTAGCATAACCAAAGCATGTAATTAGCTAGCTTGAAGAATAATCTTACAGCCAGAGACAATAGAGTCTGTAATTAGTCAAATAATTTATTCTTCGCAACATTATGAGATATTACGCTTGCCAGTAGTGCTTGAATAACAAGCATGGGTCAGAAGCTATCAGCTAATGCGATCTTTACATTTTCTTTTCACAATTAACTAATTATCACACTGTAATGAAAGACTAATCAGACTCCTCAAACAGGAGGTCATCTTTTAATTGTCAATATCGTTTCATTCATCTGTGTGTTTTCCTTCAGGTTGTGCTCGCCGTGCTATTTTTGGACAGCACGTTCTGAACGGGATAAAAAAAAAATGACAAATTGCGATGTCAGGCGGCGGTGGGATATGTAACGTATCAAAGGCATCTGCTTGAATTGCTTTGATAAATGGATTTTTTCCTGAACGTGTTGAAATCAAGGGTCGCCAGAGGAAAGCTAAATATTTCCCTATTTGCTGGATACAAAAAAAAGTTAGATCCTGAGACACTGGCTTCAAGGCGTTTTTGACTAAATCTTTGCTGTAGAAAGCAAATTGCTGATGTAGAAGCTGATGCACAAAATCTGATTAAAATTTAAAAGGAGGAGGATATTGTGAAATGGATGCAGCTGGAGACCTCATGAAAACATTCGCCTGTGAGACTCAAATATAATATTTGCTGTTCAGTCAGATTGGGTGAAAATGCTGGGATGTATTTTTTATGGTGGTACATTTGTAAAAGTTAATAAAACTAACTTTAAATATTTTCATCATTAAGTCATTTTCCTTCAGCTTTGTCTCTTATTAATCTGGGGTCACTACAGCGGAATGAACCACCAACTTATCCAGCAAATATTTAATGCAGCGAATACTCTTCCAGTGGCAACCCAGTACTGGGGAAACACCCATACACACACTCATGAACCAAGGCCAATTTCATTCATTCATTCATTTTCCTTTTCTTCTTAGTCCTTTTATTAACCAGGGGTCTCCACAGCGGAATGAACTGCCAACTTATCCAGCAAACATTTTAAGCAGCCCTTCCAGCAGCAACCCAGTACTAAGAAACACCAATAAACTCTCACATTCACACACACACTCATACACTAAGGCCAATTTCATTAATTAATTAATTCATTCATTCATTCATTTTCTTTTCGTCTTAGTCCATTTATTAATCAGGGATCACCACAGCGAAATGAACCGCCAATTTATTCAGCAAATGTTTAATGCAGCGGATGCCCTTCCAGCCGCAACTCAGTACTGGGAAACATCCATACACACTCATGAACCAAGGCCAATTTCATTCATTCATTCATTCTCCTTTTCTTCTTAGTCCTTTTTTATTAATCAGGGGTCTCCACAGCGGAATGAACCGCCATCTTATGCAGCAAACGTTTTAAGCAGCCCTTCCAGCCGCAACCCACTACTAGGAAACACCCATACACACTCGCATTCACACACACACACTCATACACTAAGGCCAATTTCATTAATTTATTCATTTATTCATTCATTCCTTCATTTTCTTTTCGTCTTAGTCTCTTTATTAATCAGGGGTCTCCACAGCGGAATGAACCGCAAACTTATCCAGCAAACATTTTAAGCAGCCCATCCAGCCGCAACCCAGTACTAAGAAACACCAATAAACTCTCACATTCACACACACACTCATACACTACGGCCAATTTCATTCATTCATAGTCCTTTGACTTAGTCCTTTTATTCATCAGGGGTCGCCACAATGGAATGAATCGCCAACTTATCCAGCATATATTTTACACAGCAGATGCCCTTCCAGCCGCAACCCAGTACTAAGAAACATCCATACACACTCACATTCACACACAAACACTCATACACTACGGCCAATTTAGTTAATTCAATTCAACTATAGCGCAAGTGTTTGGACTGTGGGGGAAACCGGAGCACCCAGAAGAAACCCACGCCAACACATGGAGAACATGCAAACTCCACACAGAATAGCCAACTTGCCCAGACAAAACTCAAACCAGTATCCTTCTTGCTGTGAGGCAACAGTGCTAACCACTGAGCCACTGTGCTGCCAGTAAATGCTTTCTTTAACGGGAAAATAATCCTATGATTCTGATGACTCATCCTGCACCACCACAGACTCTATCCAATCAAATGGTCTCAAGGAAAATGCCCCTCCTCTAACACCATGTGCAAAAGCTCTGATGTTAAAAGGATAGTTCACCCAAAAATGAAAACTGACTATTTACTAATGCTCAAGTGGATCACAACCTTTATGAGTTTCGTTCCTCTGTTGAACACAAAATAATATATTTTAAAGAATGCCAAAAACCTGTAACCATTGACTTCCATAGTATTTGTTTTTCCTACTATGTTAGTCAATGATTACAGGATTTAATTTTCTTCAAAATATCTTCTTCTGTGTTCAGCAGAAGAAAGAAACTCATAAAAATTGAAAAATAAGTAAAGGATGAGTAAATAATGACAATTTTAATTTTTGTGTGAACTATCCCTTTAAAGAATACCCAAACTTCCAAGTACATTATTTATTTAAGGATGTACAAACACTTGATAAGGGCTCAATGGTTAGCACTGTCGCCTGAAAGCAAGAAGCTCGTTGGTTCGAGCCCCGGCTTGGTCAGTTATCATTTCTGTGTGGAGTATGCATGTTCTCCCAGTTTCCTCCGGGTGCTCCGGTTTCCCCCACAGTCCAAAGACAATTGAATAAGTTTAAATGATCGTAGTTTATGAGTATGAATGAGTGTGTATGGGTGTTTCCCAGTACTGGGTTGCAGCTGAAAGGGCATCAGCTGCGTAAAATATATGCTGGATAAGTTGGCGGTTCAATGCGATGTGGCGACCCCTGATAAATAAATCGTTTAAGCTGAAGAATAGTGAACAAATGAAGGAAATACTTCATCAGTGGTCATTAAAGATGTCAAAGCACACGTGCACAGACATATAGTTCATGATTTTGATGATTGATTAATCTGTCCTTCACAATAAACATGAGCACAAGCAGTAATCTCAGATCAATTTATCCAGATTTTTTAATCTGATTAACAAACTTGTTCGAAGAACCACATTAGCCGGAGATCATTTATCATGATTAAAATATTTGGGATCTGTCAAATCATCTCAGATGTTTTAAGCGATGTACAAAGACTTGAATAGGTTCAAAAATGAACTACACTGTAAAAATAAATAAATAAATAAATGCTGCCTTAATTTTTTTTTATTGAATCAAATTAACTTTTCTACTCATTTAAATTTATATCAAATAAACAGACTAAAATATGAAGTTAAATTTATATAACCTAGAAAATGTAGTTGAAACCTGCCAAACCTTTTAAAGTTAAAGTGGCTAAAACATTTATAGTCATAACTTTTTGTCATATTTTTATTGTATAATTGTAATTTGAACGGGAGCGGGCGGTCTGACAATATAGCTTTCCCGAGTCCCGACATTATTTCGGAACAGCATATCTGTGATTTCCTCATTCTTATTGAACACTGGTACAGCCAGCGCTCACGACTGTTGCACATGCTGAACTCAGGACCAGTGCTTTCTGCACAAGCTTTTTTTTTTTCCGTGAGTCTATGCCTGCATTATCTGCATAACGGTCCTCAGAGCGGAGCTGGCTTTACCAACATGGGAGAGCAAATTGAAGATGCGCTGTCCTTCAGCTTGCATTAGAAAACAACCAGTTTACTGTTAGTGAAGCCACATCAGGCAAGTCTGATGTACGGGAGTCTTTTTCATGCCTCAGACGCAAATGGAAAAAAACTTATCCATTGCACCATGTGATTATAACTCAAAGTTTTACCCTTTAGCAGTCAAAAGACTGAAACCTCAGGTTTAAGAAACACTGGAACACTCATGTCTCATCAAGAGGCAAACAAAACGGACATTCAGCCTAAAATCCTAGCACAACCTAGAGTTTGATCTGTTATCTTTGATCTGTTATATTTTGGTAGTACCCAAATTAAACATGAGATTTTGGAAACTAGATCTAAATTTAGAGGGAACGGTCATGTCGGGAAGAAAACAGCCGCCCTGTTTTCTTTCCGACATGAACGTTCCCGCTAAATTTAGATGTAGTTTCCAAAATCTCATGTTTAATTTGGGAGGGTCAGCAGCGGGTGAACAAAGGCTGAAAATATGTCAGGAGCAGTCGCCTGCGGAATAAAACCTTGCGGGAGTGGGACTAAAAAAAATTAGTCCTGCGCAGATCTCTATTTTACAGTGTACACATTACTTACTTAGACTTGGCATTTAGGCCCAATCCTAATTCTATTTTTGTACCACCTACTCCTTTCCACTTGGCCCTCAAAACGGAATGTGTAGGGGAAGGGCTTCAAAATGTACCCCTAAGAAAAAGGACACCACTACAGCACCTGCACACATCATCATATATCATCGCAATCTCTTGCTTCATATGAGATGATCAGATGATTGCGACTGCTGTAGTTATTCCAATTGCTTTATGTTTTGGTATTTATCTTCAGAAAATAACTGAAGGCGTCTATTATGTTATCATAGCAATCTTATGAGGCAATAACATTACTATACTACTACTACTACACTATTACTATGGTATAAGATGTTACTATACTGTTACTATGTGTACTATACACAGTGGCCATATTCATCTATATAAACACACCAAAAAACATTAACATTACACCAGACACTATAAAAAGTTCATTTTACATATCAACACAAAACAAGACATCAGAAAACAATACAGTTTTATATCTGCTCTATCTGCCACAAAACTTCACTGACTACTTTTGTGTTGTTTATGTTAGAATCAGGACTGAAAAGAGTTGATTCATATTGTTCTTTTTTTTTCACCTTCAAACCTAACCAGACGGCACTCTAAATCCCATCTGACTAGTGCACTTCAACAACACATTCTCTAATGTTTAAGAATTAGGCCAGCAGGTGTTTTGTGCATCTTAGAACACCTTCAACTAAATAAGTGTTTACACTATATACCAGGGATCGCCAAACTTGTTCCTGGAGGGCCGGTGTCCTGCATATTTTAGCTCCAATCCTAATCAAACACACCTGAACAAGCTAATCAAGCTCTCACTAGGTATACTTGAAACATCCAGGCAGGTGTTTTGAGACAAGTTGGAGCTAAAGCCTGCAGGGACACCGGACCTCCAGGACCGAGATTGGTAATGCCTGCTATATACTGTACTGTAAGCAACCCAAAACGACATCAAAAACAAATATGTAAAAAAAATGTGAATCTGTTTGATGTCAAGTAACATGATGTTAAAACTACATCAAATTAACATCAAACTGGCATCAAATACAAGTCAGAATTTGAATAAGGGACTGTCCTGTAATTGATTTTTGACATTTTGATTAGACGTCTATGCTATTTATCTTAAATATTTGTTAGATTGTTGTTTGGACATCATGGTAGTTTATGCATGCATTGTAGGGATGAAACATATATAGCACAAATTTGGAATTAAAAAAAAAAGAAAAACATTGCAATATTTTGTGTCATTATTTAGGGGTCAAAGCGCATCAATGTGTGGATGTCAAATGGTCGTGACATCAAACTGATCTGCATTTTTGACAAGTCAACATCAATGTCATTGTAGTGTTCTTTCGACATCAACGTGCCGGTTGGAAATCCAGTTCAATGTTTTTTCGACTTCCAATGGAAGTGGTGAAAAGTGGAAAAGCTTAAAACATTTTATATCCCGTTCACACTTATAATTAGTTTTGTGATTAGATTGACAAAAATGCTTCGTAAAATAATTTGTCCAAAAAAAATGTATCTACTCACTGTTTTTTATTTATTTACTCACTTTATTTTTCTGTTGAACCCAAAATAAGATATTTTGAAGAATGTTGCAAACTGGTATATTTTTGTTCCTACTATGGGTGTCTACTGCATCCAACAGAAGGGATTAAACACAAACATGTTTTCAACACGTTTGATGCAAATGTAATTTCTGACTATTGAAAAGTCCAACAATAAAATCCAAAAATGTGGACATGGAGCACCCCCATCACTCTGGAAATTTACACTACCTGACAAAAATCTTGTAGCCTATCCAAGTTTTAGGAACAACACATAATAACTTAACTTCTAGTTTATCATTTGGTATCAGAAGTGGCTTATACAAAAGGCAAAGTCCTCCAATAACTCATTAATACAGTCATCTAATGGCAAAGAAAGCATACATGCCGGACTCACAGGGTTCATCTTCATTCTTTGGATTCATCTTTACTGCCTTTTTCTTCATCATACCCTTAGACATGCTCAATAACGTTCATGTCTGGTGACTGGGCTGGCCAATCCTAGAGCTTGACCTTCTTTGCTTTCAGGAGGAGTAGCACTAACCTGCTGAAGAATTTGCCCTCTCCTGTGGTTTGTAATGTAAAGGGCAGCACAAATGTCTTTATACCTCAGGCTGTTGATGTTGCCAACCACTCTGCAGATCTCCATACTGATTGTAACCCCATACCATAATTTTCCCTTCACCAAACTTGACTGACTTCTGTGAGAATCTTGGGTCCATGCAGGTTCAAATAGGTCTTCTGCAGTAGTAGTGATGATTGAGATGCAGTTCAACAGATGATTTATTGGAAAAATCTACCTTCTACCACTTTTCCAAATGATCAACTACAAGTCAATTTGCAATTTGACAGTGACAGAGACGAGGGACACATATGAGCCGTTTTTTTTTTTTTTTCTAATAAATTAGAAAAAATTCCCCTAGAGTGCATGGGCCCTTAGAATCGTCCTAACTTTCCCCCCCTTAGCGGCGCCCCTGCTCACATGATGACAAACTGCTTCCACAGTCTTTGCTGTTCTACTTTAAAATACATGTGTTATAAACTTTTTCCCCTTGCATTCAAATTCAAATTGCACTTCTGCATCCAGTTTATCACCTTGATTCAAATTCAAGAACAGCTTTTGTCAATGCATTTCTGAATAATGCACAACCTTGGTACATATAACACATCTCAAGGATTCTCCTTCTATTTCATGAGCATTATCTGACAATTCTGATAAACACGGTAACGCAGAGAGGAAGTCTGCATTGAATCAAACCTCACAGAGCAGCAGACATAATGGGGCTAGCACTCAATGGGACACAATAACATCTCAAGGAGAAGGTGGTTTGTTCAGAATAAGACTGTATACCGACGGATCAACAAAGACAGATCAGACGGTCTGATTCTTATATTATCTTTGCATTTTGCTTCTTGGACCGGATGGAAATTCAAAAGCATCTATTATGAGATGTTAATGAAACGAATGTTGTGCCGTTCTTTCATCGAAGAGCTTTAGCCAATGCTCATAAATGTTCGAGTAATTCCGTTAAAACCCAAAAAACACGGTATGGCTGGCATCACTGCCTTCGTATTCTTCATAAGATTAATGCTTTAATAACTGCAAATGAAGTGCCGTGTCTGCAGAAGAGCCGAAAGAAAAAACTATTGATTTACTAAGAGCTCAGATAATGAAGGAATTGCTTTTATTCCACAATGTGTTTTTGTGAAGATTTGCTGTATTCAATCTAAGGTCTATTAAAGGAAGTATATAACGGGAAAACTTCAAACACTCTGTGACCAGACTGTTGAAAAAGCGCCTGAACTTATTGTAAAAGTAGAGAAAGCTGAACTGTAAGAAAAAGGATTTCGCAAAGTTTTACATAAAAAAAAAGGACTATCGGTGTATAGTTTACAAGTACAGTTTAAGACATCCCGCTTTACAAATGGTGCACTTAAATTCTATGGTACACTGTAAAAAATCAAATTGTAAGTTAGGTGGACATATTTTTGAGCTCAGAGTTGAATTTACTCAAAAATGATTCAACTGCATGTTTGGAACTGTCTGTTTAATGAAAGTAAAAAGTTCAGTTGAGGAGACTTTAAATTTAGATTTCTCTGTATCTTCAAAAAATAAAAAGTTGAGTTAACTTAAAATTTTAAAGCAACCAGCTGCAAAGATATTTTGAGTTTATTAAGCTTCAGTGTTTGAAGTTATGCCAAATTATTCCGTAAAGTATAACTGACTTAAACCAGCCTTTCGGTCAACTTAAAAAGCTTAATAAACTCAAAATTTCTTTGCAGCCGCTTGCTTTAAAATTTTAAGTTAACTCAAATTTTTATTTTTTACAGTGTAAGGGGGGAATGTATTGTATAAGACACGTTCTAAGAGGGGAATGTATTGTCCCTAGACGTAAGACGTCTTAACATCAAACTGTCACCAAATACAAGTCAGAATTTGATTACGGGACTGTCCTGTAATTGATTTTTGGCATTCTGTTATACGCCTAAGCTCGATGTCTTAATTTTTTGTTAAATTGTTGTTTGGACATCGTGGTAGTTTATACATGCATGTAGGGATTAAAAAACATAAACATATTGTAATACTGTGTGTTGGTGGTTTATTCCGCTGTGGTGACCCCCTGATTAATAAAGCGACTAAGACGAAAAGAAAACAAATGAATGGATGAATATTTTTTGTCGTTGTTTAGGTGGTCAAATCGCTTCAATGTGTGCATGTCAAATAGTCGTGACTTCAAACTGATCTGCATTTCTGACATGTTAATTCAAGTCAACATCAATAGCATTGTGATGTTCTTTTGACATCAACATGCCGGCTGGGAATCCAGTTCAATGTTTGTTTTTTTACTTCCACTGGAAATGGTGAAAAGTAGAAAAGCTCAAAACATTTTATATCTTGTTTACACAAAAATGCATCTTAAAATGATATTGTTCAAAAAAATTACCTACTTACTGTTTTTATTTATTTACTCACTTTATTTTTCTGTTGAAACCAAAAGAAGATATTTTGAAGAATGTTGCAAATTGGTATTTTTTGTTCCTACTGTGGGTGTCAATTACATCCAACAGAAGGGATTCAACTCAAACACGTTTGAAACATGTCTGATGCAAATGTAACTTCTGACTATTGAAAAGTCCAACAGTAAAGCTGCACTGTAAGAAAAGGATTTCGCAAAGTTTTACATAAAAAAAAAAAAAGGATTACCAGTGTATAGTTTACAAGTACAGTTTAAGACATCCCGCTTTCCAAATGGTGCTCTTAAATTCTATGGTAAGGGGGGAATGTATTGTTTAAAACACGTTCTATGGTAAGAGGGGAATGTATTGTCCCTAGACGCAAGACCTCTTTTGGTCAATCTTCTTTTATTTATAAAGCCACAAATCTATGGAATTCTCTACCAACAGAAATAATCACATGTACAAATTATAAGATGTTTTCAGTCTTTCCACCACTTCAATGTCTAGCCAGTGTCTTAGGACAATGTTATTTTGACGTAAAATAACAGCGTCATATGATGTTGATATTTTGTTGATGTAAAGGTTGTGTTGGAAATTGACCAAAATCCAACATCGAGCCAACATTTCATGGTCGCCCACTGAAGCTAAGCAGGGCTGCGCCCGGTCAGTACCTGGATGGGAGACCACATGGGAAAGCTAGGTTGCTGCCGGAAGTGGTGTTAGTGAGGCCAGCAGGGGGCGCCCAACCTGCAGTCTGTGTGGGTCCTAATGCCCCAGTATGGTGACGGGGACTCTATACTGCTCAGTGAGCGCCGTCTTTCGGATGAGACGTTAAACCGAGGTCCTGACTCTCTGTGGTCGTTAAAAATCCCAGGATGTTCTTCGTAAAAGAGTAGGGGTTTACCAGGCCAAATCTGCCCATTGCCCATCTAACCATCCCCATATCCTAATTGACTTGTCTGGCGCAAAATGGCTGCCGTCGCGTCATCCAGGTGGATGAGGAGATCCCCCCCATTGTGTGTAAAGCGCTTTGAGTGCCCAGAAAAGCGCTATATAAATGTAAGGAATTATTATTAACATCAACATCTTATCATATAAATAGAGAGAAGAACATTACAACAACTAATAAGTACCAGACTTTCTGCCAAGGTTTATTATATTAGCTGATTTTATTTTTTAATTAGCTCAGAAAAATATATATTGCCTGTATATTTTAGTAAGATGATTAAATAAATAAATGTTTTTATTTAACTACTGATAAAATAGCATTTTTAAAGTTAGTGATAAGAAATATTGTTATCGAAACACTCGAAAACATTGCATATTTTCCCAGTATCGTGCAGTCTTACAATGCAGACAATCTTTGTTCTTCTCTAATGCAAGACAATAAAAGTATAATGGAATACAGTATAACAACAACAACAAAATTATTTCGTTTTCTTTTCAGCTTAGTCACTTTATTAATCTGGGGTCGCCACAGCGGAATGAGCCGTCAACTTATCCAGCATATGTTTTACGCAGCGGATGCCCTTCCAGCTGCAACCCATCACTGGGAAACATAATTCACACACATGCACACTCATTCACACCCATACACTATGGACAATTTAGCTTACCCAATTCACCTGTACCACATGCCTTTGGACTGTGGGGGAAACCGCAGCAGCCGGAGGAAACCACGCAAACACGGGGAGAACATGCAAACTCCAAACAGAAATGCCAACTGACCCAACAAAGGCTCGAACAAACAACCTTCTTGCTGTGAGGCGATTGTGCTACCCACTGTGCCACCGTGACACCCAAAATATGTATACGTATACAGTTTTTCTAAAATGCATTAAGTTATTCCCAAATAACGCACAACAATAAAAGTCCAATGGAATACGGTATAACAACAACAACAACAAAATCCCAAAATATGTATATTCTTTCTTTCATTTTCTTTATTATTAATCTGGGGTTGCCACAGCGGAATGAACCACCAACTAATTCTGCATAGCTTAATTCAGCATATACACTACAGACAATTTAGCTTACCCAATTCACCTATAGCACGTCTTCTGACTGTGGGGGAAACCGCAGCAGCTGGAGGAAACCCACACAAACACAGGAAGAACATGCAAACTCAACACAGAAATGCCAACTGACCCTGCGAAGGATTGAACACACTACGCCGCCGTGATGCCCAAAATATATATACGTATACAGCTTTTCTAAAATGCTTCTAAAATCCGTTAGCTTGAACTATAGCAGCTGTGCAGCAGGGGGCAGGTGCGTTGCGTGATGATTGACAGGTCACTGAGCCAATAACAGCAAAAAAGAGTGCAGTAAGACAGCCATCGACTAATAATGAAAAAATCCTACAGCCATTGGCTAAATTCTCCGCCAGTCAAACTAAGTAGGATGTAACTGACTGATCGGCAGCAATGACTGAGAGAGACAGCATATGCAGATCGTCTAAACACTCGACAGCTTTGTTTAGATTTTAGTAACTATAACTTTGACTTTTTATTTAGTTTGTGGTCTTATTTTCTCTGTAAAACTGTAAGCTATGATATTGCCTTGCTTTTTACTACAAAGACGCCGTTTTCACGTGTAAGTACCATGGTAAACAACAGGTCTCCGGTAGAAACGGCGACATAAACGAATAACCATCCATAATCTGTACTATTGTGTCAGTGGACTAAATGTGTTCGATGGGATGTTTTCTGTGGACTCTTACCTTTTGAAATAAACCCTGAAGTACAGCAATGAATGCATGTGTGTGTTGTTTTTACTATGATATTCTATTCTACTATTTTACTAAGCATTTTCTGTAAAACTTACACAAATTAAGCGAATACATCCTTTACAAGCCTCCCATTGAAAAGCAACTAGCTGCAATGGGTGCTTGATGGTTGTAGCTTTAGAATGATGTATAGTTTGTGCAGATTACTTCTTTCTTTGTGGTGTAATCTATTTATAAACACTGACATGTGGGAAAAATTGCACCTCAGTGCGACCACGTCAGGGTGCTGGCTAAGGGGTTAAGTTATTCCCAAAGTGAGCATGTACAGTCAACAACAGTAATGCCGTCTGAGCCTCGCCCAATCAAAACTGTCAGTAAAAGTCAGAAACAAAAGAGTATGCCGAAACTATTGTGTTCACATACACCAATGTTATCAGCTGCAATTGTCACCGAATGAGACTTTTTCTCGTCGCCTCCGTTCTGAATCACAAGTGTAGCAGATCTTAATCAGGGTCATTTAACAATTTAATCTAAAATGTAATCTAAAAGAAAGCAGATAAAAATGCATCACGTTGCTATTCCCGCCTATGCAAGCACAATGCTGAAAAACTAGAAACAATAACCAACGGGGGTGGAGATTAGCAAAAAGCCAAACACTTTCCGGCATGAAAATCAATCCAGCTGCACTGTACCACTTTCTAAATCATCTGCGACACCGAATACAAACAACAAATGGAGACACTCAGAGAAAAACAAACACTTTAGAAGAAATGCTGCTTTTTTTTTGATAACTGTCTGCCATTTTAATGGAGGGATTAGTGGGGAAATGACATCAGCGCAATATGCTGCATATTTCGCAATCTGTTTAGCCAATGAAGCGTCAGTTTTTGGATGCAGAGTTTGTGAAGCCCAGATTGGCATAAAATAAATACGTTCAATCATGGTAATTGCCACGAGTGAATTTCATCTACCTGAACGCAGGGGGTCTTGCTGATTTTTGCTGCTGGCTGGTGGAGACTTTCACAGCAATAATTGGTTTACCCTTTAATTAGAGGAGAGTTAGTGCAGGTTAATTTTGTGTGCTTTTAAGCAGTTAGAGGAGTTTCGGGTCCATGTTTCGGCAGTAATCAGCTCTGTAATTCGCAAATGAGCAGTATACGGGTAATGCGGCTACAAGGCTCTGCGGATACTTGATTCACTACATTCTGTAGATAAATTAGTAATGCTAAACTTTATAATTGGCTTTTTCTGGAAACCACTTTTTAATGTCACACTGTGCTCTCTTTTCACATTTAAAGTTAAAATAGCAAACGGAATAATGTTAACTTATCTGTTTGAGAATAAGTAGCGAAAAGCATGATTGTATGTAGAGCCATGAAAAAAAAGTAGCTGCTCATATTTTATTCCTTAAATGACTTTTTTTTTTAGCATGCCAAGGCATTTTGGATCATTTCGTTTCATTTTTTTCCCCAGAGGAAATAGACTGGCCTGCAAACGGTCCTGATCTCAACCTCGATTTAACACTTTTGTGAGGAATTAGAGCGGAGACCAAGACATTTTGGATCATTTCATGCTCCCGCCTTTTAGGAACAGTTTGGGGATGGGGATTCCTGCTCCAATGAGACTGGATGAGTGTGTTTGTTTGTTTGTTTGTTTATTTATTCTTTTTTTTCATTTTTTAATTTTTTCATTTTTTCATTCATTCATTTATTTCAGAGGAACTGGACTGGCCTGCAAAGAGTCCTGATCTCAACCCTGATTGAACATGTTTGTGAGGAATTAGAGCAGAAACTGTGAACCAGGTCTTCTCATCCAACATAAATGTCTGATATCACAAATGTGCTTCAGAAGAATAATCAAAAGCTCTCATAAACACCTTGTGGAAAGCCTTCCCAGAAAAGATTTTTTATTTTTTTTTGCAAAGTGGAAAGCCTTCCCAGAATTTTTTTTCTTTTTTCGGTAAAAATATTTTTACTGGTTTTGAAAGCTTTGTATTAAACTCTTTAGAATATTTACCATATTTTAATTTATAAAATAACATTACAAAACGTGGGATGTTTTTAGCATGCCAAGACATATTGGATCATTTCGTTTCATTTTTTCCCCAGATGAAATAGACTGGCCTGCAAAGGGTCCTGATCTCAACCTCAATTTAACACTTTTGTGAGGAATTAGAGCGGAGACAAAGACATTTTGGATCATTTCATGCTCCCACCTTTTAGGAACAGTTTGGGAAAGGGGATTCCTGCTCCAATGAGACTGGATGAGTGTGTTTGTTTGTTTGTTTATTCATTTATTTATTTATTTATTTATTTATTTCAGAGGAACTGGACTGGCCTGCAAAGAGTCCTGATCTCAACCATGATTGAACATGTTTGTGAGGAATTAGAGCAGAGACTGTGAACCAGGTCTTCTCATTCCACATAAATGTATAATATCACAAATGTGCTTCAGAAGAATAATCATAAGCTTTCATAAACACCTTGTGAAAAGCCTTCCCAGAAAAGTTTTTTTTTTTTTTTTTGTAAAACTAGTTTTACTGGTTTTAAAAGGTTTGTATTAAACTCTTTAGAATATTTACAATATTTTAATTTATAAAATAAGATTTTAAAAAAACGTGGGATGTTTTTAGCATGCCAAGACATATTGGATCATTTCGTTTAAAATGCATACTTAAATACTCAGATGACTATTTACTGCGTATTCACTAAAAACAACTAGAAAGCAGGATCAGAAGCGTTCAGTAAACATAAACATAACAGCAAGTTGTGGTTTTATTTAAGCGTAGCATATGATGGATGAGCTTTAAATATTCATGGACTGCAAGTTATATTCAAATTAATAATGCTACAATAGAAAGCCATAGTACGACTAGAAAGCCATAGTTTTATCTCCTCATATCACTCCACACATTCCTCTCGCATAAAAACCCTTTTAAACTGAACTCCATTTCAACCCATCTCATTCATTTGAAAATAAGCAGAAAAAGCAGGATCGTGTACATTCAGTGTATTTAAAGAGGGATTATTATGGGAAACCTTCAGACGCTCAGTGAGCAGAAGGTACATGCAGATGGTCCCTAAAATAATAATGCCCATAAATGGCTACTCAAGCAAACCAGTAGTTTAATATCTCAAATCACTGGAAAAATAATCTGCAAAAAGCATGCACATCGATAATCACTCACACAAAATAAACACAAAAACATTCCCTAGGCATATCTGGGTTTATTTTGTGAAAATGACCAGATGAATGTGCATTACTCTTACTTACACAGCCGCCCTATCCTGACATATTTCTTATTGAAACAGGAAGTGGGAGCGAGACATACTGAAGGGCTCGTCATTTTTCCCCCTTTCCTTTTTATAGCCAATAGGCTTGAGTTGATGTCACAGCCATGAATCACGATTTGCTACTTGCTATTGCCAATAAGCAGCAGGTGGTATCAGTGGGAAGGACATTCTCATTTTACAGAAGCAATTTGCATACGCCCCTGAACTGGAAATGATGTTATCAATATTTCTGGTCTATTTTCCAAAACGAGCAAGATGGTCAATTTCAAAAGCATGCAATGTGCCAAAAGATATGCATAGCTCCTAAATATGTATGTGGTTACCTTTTACTGAAGTTTGAATGTTTCATGTAAGAAGTTCATGTTTTTAGCATGCAAAGACATTTTGGATCATTTCATGCTCCCAATTTTATAGGAACATACTGAGGATGGGGGGTCCTGCTACAACATGACTTGATCAGTGAGTCTTTTTTTATACAGGAACTGGGCTGGCCTGCACAGAGTCCTGATCTTAACCTGTTTGAACACGTTTGTGATTAATTAGAGTGGAGACAGTGAGTCAGGCATTCAAATCCAACATATATGTCTGACCTCACAAATGTACTTTAGAAGAATGGTCAAAAGCTTCCATAAACACCTTGTGGAAAGCCCTCCCAGAAAGGTTGAATCTGTTATAGCTGTAAAGAGTGAGCCAGCTTTGTATTAAACTCTACAGATGAAAATTGGAATATCATCGATGGATAATATAATGTTGCCAAAAGATGCACATTGCTCCTAAACTCTTTTGTGCTTACTTTGTGCTGAACTTTGAATATTTCATTTAATAAAATATCAAAATAAAGCAGGGTGTTTTTAGCATGCCACAACATTTTGGTTAATTTCATGCTCTTAACTTTGTAGGAACAGTTTGGAGATGGGGAAATCCCACTCCAACATGAGTGAAAAAGAGAGTTTTTTGTAGAGGAAATGGACTGGCCTGCACAGAGTCCTGACTTTAACCTGACTGAACAAATTTGTAATGAACTAGAGTGGAGAGTGAGCCAGGCTTACTAACGTAACATAAATATCTGACGTCACAAATGTGCTTTAGGCCCCGTTTACACTAGTGCGTTTTAGTTTAAAAACGGCGTTTTAGCATGAAAACGATCTGCGTCCACACTAGCGGATCTCAACAGATCTCCCTCCACCAGAAACGTATATCACGTGACCATTCGCGCACCATTCGCGCACCCTGAGCATGCGCGTTCAAGTATAAACAGGAAGCATGTGTCTCGTTCGGCATTTGGTTATTGTTAGTCAACAAACGCTGGTTGAACGATGAACGCGATGGCAAAGAAAGCAAGAGAGGTCCTTTTGAGGACAGACGACGAGGTCGAGTTGTTACTTAAAGTAACAAATGAATATAAAACATCCATGGCTATCGAAAATAGTGTTTACAGTGAAGACTGGTCTGCTGTCTGCCGGTGACGTTATAGTCATGTGCGCTTGACGAATAAGGAAAGGATACGCAATGACCCAAATCCCCAATCACGTAGCGGATCTCAGCAGCCACGCCTCCGTTTTCAAAGATATCCGTCCACACTGAGACGCAGCGGTGGCGTTTTAGAATGAAAACGGCCTCTCCAGCGTTTCTAAAACGCTCCGTTTTCGCACCTCGAAAACTCCGGCGTAGTGTGGATGGATGGCGTAACCGTAGCAAAACTTATGCGTTTTAAAAAAGAAAACGTACTAGTGTAAACGGGGCCTAAGAAGAATAGTCAAAAGCTGCCATTAACACCTTGTGGAAAACCTTCCCAGAAAAGTTGAATCTGTTATAGCTGTAATGAGTGGGCCAACATTGTATTAAACTCTACAGATATAAATTAAAATATCACTGATCTATTATATAATGTTGCCAAATGATTTACATAGCTCCTAAACTCTTATGTGTTTATTTTATCCTGAAGTTTGAATGTTTCATTTCATAAAACAGCGAAAGAAAAGTTAGATGTTTTTGGCATGCCAAGATGTTCTGAATCATTTCATGCTCCCAATTTTGTAGAAACATAATGGGTATGGGGGGTCCCACTCCAACATGACTAGATAAGTGAGTTTTTTGTAGAGGAACTGGACTGGCCTGCACAGAGTCCTGACTTC
>CAIGQQ010031697.1:1572494-1590045 GCA_903798035.1 Danio albolineatus
TATGCGCAAGGAGAATGCTAAGAACTTCCGGTCGGCAGCTGATGCGTATAAACGGTCACATTTGGAACGCTTTGAAACCATAGTTTTAATCTAGTTTATTTGCTTTTTAACGTCTTTGGACCAATACTGTTGTCGATCAGCGCCTTCTTGGCGGATGATTCCGCTGTGGCGACCCCGGATTAATAAAGGGACTAAGCCGACAAGATAATGAATGAATGAATGAATGAATGAATGAATATTATTAAGATACAAATCAGAGCAAACTAGTTCTCACTATTTAGAGGACTAACCCCCATACATGTTGTTTTGACATCCTTCAGAGGGCATTAAACATTAATTGCGGGGTCAATCCCCTCCAAACCTCCCTGTAATTCACAGCTTATGCTTAAGTGCAAGGTGAACAGTGTCAGTGAGTCATTAGTACTGCAGGCCCACACGAAATCTGCACATGCAGAATTCCACAGATTTTTTGCCCATCATTGAATCAATTTATTTACTTCATTAGATGTGCTTACATTTATATTTATTCAGTTTCTGCTAGTCATTTCAGTAATATTACTGACTAATATGAAAATATTTGTATAATTTATTTACAATACAGATTGTAAACTAATACTTTCTGTCTTTCAGTAGATGTATTATATGAGTGACTTGCTTTATTTACCAAATAAGTGGATCTAACTGGATCTTGTAAAGATTTTATGTAAAACTGGTGCATTGTAAACATTAAATAAAAGTTGAAAAGCTATTATTTTTTAATTCATATATTAAGTTTTTAGTTACAATACTCACAAAATCATTCCGCATGAATCCGCCGATTTAACAAAAATCTCAGCAGAAATTGCAAAAAAAAATGTCCACAGATTCTGCCTGACTCTAGTCACTTGCCCCTTTCACACATTCAGACCTTTCTGGAAAATTACCAGCAATTTTTCATGAAGGTTTGTATGTGTGAACAGGCCCTTTTTGAAAATACAGGTAAATTTGTTCTGGCATTTTTTTTGGAAAGAAAAGTTTAACATTACTGGTAACTTGTTGGAATGCTGCTCTGTGTGAAAACAGAAAGAAAATTGCCGGAAAGGGCACGTTCACGATTAGAACGCACTGGCGTGAGACCTCTACTCCAGCCAATCAGAACACTGAGCAAACATTCACATCTGCGTTGTTTATGAAAATGACAGCCTTTGAATATTTTTCCAGACACATTTAGCTGCTAGATGTTAGTCAGATAAGGTATATATGTTCCTTCTTAATGCCAGCTGTGGAAAAAATTAGCGATAAAAGAATATACCGCTGTGTTTTCAAGATCTGCTTTAGTTGCTTGACGCGTGTTCACGTGAAGCAGTCGATGATTGCCAACACACACACATATTATGTGCATCTTGACATGCAAAAGTCAAGTTGTTCACAACACTGTCCAGCCACAGAATTTGTAATGTAGTCAAATGTGTAAGCAAACCGAACAAATGTACAAACAAACCGAACAGCTGCAGTTCACACTTTTGCTTTTGGATTTCTCTGGGACAAAGCAGCTGCATGAATGCTAAAGCTTTATATAAAAGTGAACCCATCTAAAAAAGCCTGACCCCTTCTATGTTTACAAATACAAGCACTGCTGTTTAGAGGTAATTTCTGGTTAATGATGTCAGAATTTACTGGTAATTTGGAACCGATGAGTGAATGGTCTTTTCCTGGAAAATTCCAGAACATCCTTGTCTGTGTCAACAGCGCTTTTTTTTTTTATTTACTGTTTAAGTTGTTTCTGTAATTTTCCGGATATTTACCGGTATTACTGTGTGAAAGGGGCTATTGACATTATTGGTTGGTGTCACTATAAGAATGTGACCTCATGCAAAAACTATAGATAAAATGTTTAATTACAGTTTGTCCAATCAGAACTCAGGACCAGAATGTTCCATTTTAGAATGATCCGCATCCCATCTGTGCAGCCATGGAGGAAGGAGTCATTCTGAATGGAAAATGCTAAAGCATTAATTTCTTCAGGCAGCTGCAATTGGAGGCAATCGTGAGCAAAAAAATCAGCCTTTGTCTCCATTATCAGTGTCACATCATGAGGTGATTCTGGCCCTTCACTGCTCTTGGACTGACAGAGAAGCCATTAGATAGACTTCTTGAAATGAGGGTTATTTCTGAAGCGTCGTCAAGCTTTTTGCACAGCAATTTGCCATTCGGTTTTAAACGCCGAGCACAAACCTCAGATCTCGGACAGTACCGGCTGAACTGTTTCTACATGTTATTCAATATTTAACACTAAAAAGCAATTATTAATATCAAAAAAGCCTGCAAATGATTAAACTATGCTTTGGCAAACAAAATGAATATCACAGATGATAAGACAGCCTTTGCTTTAAAGCTAAACCAATTCATTCATGTTTATATAAAGTGCTTTTATTTTTATGTGTAGGATTTTAATTGAGATTGTCCTTTCAAATCTGCATCAGTACTACCTATATTGATATTAAAGTATAGTCAAAATATCTATCCATATGAAAGTTTTTTTTCACACCTTTAAAATATTTTTTCTAGACTAAATTGAGACTGCACTTGCGTTAGACATGGCTCAATAACAAAAAAAAATAAAAATCAATGTATAGAACACAATTAAGCAATCACTCAAAATATGCAACATGTAAAACAGGAGCATTAGTACTAGCAATATCGATTTTATAGTATTTATTCATTCATTCATTTTCCTCCGGGTTTTCTTCCATCTGTATTTCAGAGGTCACCACAGCACAATAAACCGCCGACTATTCCAGACTATTCCATGTTTTACACAGCGGATGCCCTTCCAGCTGCAACCCAATACTGGGAAACACCCATACACACTCATTCACACACACTCACACTACGGCCAATTTAGATTATTCAATTTACCTACAGTATAGCGCTTGTGTTTAGACTGTGGGGGAAACCAGAGCATCAGGAGAAAACCCACGCCAACATGGGGAGAACATGCAAACTCCACAGAGAAATCCCAACTGGCCCATGCAGCCGGGACTCAAACCAGCAACCGTCTTGCTGTAAGGTGACAGTGCTAACTACTGAGCCACTGTGTCCCCCCTCTATTAGTATTGTCAAACTAAAGGTTTTTTTTTTATTTTTATTTTTTAATAGTTGGTTGGTTAGTTATGCAAACTATAAATATCTTTTCTAAAATATTAAGGTGTTTTAAGCTATTTTATCTGATAGACTGGCACAAATATGCAGACATCTTTATTCTCACAATGAGTTCTCTTGTCCTTCCAACTGAGTTTGTTCTTCCGAGGTAAACTGGGAGCATGTTCAGTGCCACGAATACATTGCAAAAGCATTTTACTTATTCAAATTTGTCATTAACAGTGAAAATAGTTTAATATAGGCTTCTCTGAAACAGTGACTATTTCACTTTAATTTTATTTAGGCTATTATTATTTTATTTAATAAACCAGCAGAATCGCATGGCAATTCGCGTTTTGGTGCATATAGCTGACTTGTTTTGAAGCGCATCACCTCAAATGTTATTCATTATTCTTGTTTATAGAGAACTGACTAACAAAAGATATATTAAAATTAAGATACAAATTATAGCAAACAAAATGTGTTTCAAAAAGATGTTTTTTTCCAAGAAAAATATAGCTATGAATTATATTTTTTGTTTGTGCTCCTTCACTACTCAACTATACGGATGGATGATTTGTTTTGTTCTAATCATGAAGCAATGTGTAGTCTGGCACATTTGTTACCCACAACAAGTCAAGATTTAATCAAGGAAAAAAATTGCAAAATCTGACGCAGTGACTTTTGAGAAAATACAAATTGTGTGATCTGACTGGGGCTTACGTTAGACATGGCTCAAAGAAAAACAATCAATGTAAAGAATACAATGACGCAATCACTCAAAAACATATGAAAAATAGCACAATAAAACAGCAGCATTAGTACTAGCAATGTTGATATATAAGTATTGTCAAACTAAAGTTTTTTAATAGCTTTATTGCTTTTTAGCACATTTACAAATATTTTATCTAGACTACTTTGAGACTGCACTTTTGCTAGCCATGGCTCAACGATAAAAAAAAAAATGGTAAAAAATACAAATAAGCAATTATTAAAATAAACACATGCAAAATGTAAAAAAAAAAGCTAATATTTTGATATTTAGACCACTGAAATTTTTATATTTAGACCAATGAGACCAGCAGCGGACACTTAACGTACTGTCTGTGTGGGTCCTAACGCCCCAGTATATTGACGGAGACTCTATACTGCTCAGTGAGCGCTGTCTTTCAGATGAGATGTTAAATCGAGGTCCTGACTCTCTGTGGTCATTAAAAATCCCAGGATGTCCTTTAAAAAAAAAAATAGTAGAGGTTTAACCCCGGCACCCTGGCCAAATTTGCCCACTGGCCTCAGTTCATCATGGCCTCCTAACCATCCTCATATCATAATTGGTTTCATCACTCCTTAACATGTAGTCTCCTCTCCACCTATCTGGTTTGTGGTCTGGCGCTGGATGCTGCACACTGCTGGTGGATGAGGAGATTCCCCTCAAAACATGTAAAGTGCTTTGAGTGTCCAGAAAAGCACTATATAAATGTAAGGAATTATTATACATTTTATAATATAATCAAACTAAACTTTTTTTATAGCTTTTTTGGCATTGAAAACTATTTTGTCTCATATGAGACTGCACTTTTGATAGACATGGTTTAAAAAAAATCATTGTAAAGAATGCAATTAACAAATAAAGTAGGCTATTCAAGCTCTAACAATAATATAACAAACACATCCTGATTGCATTTGATCATGTTTAAATTTAATCACCATTGAGAATTGCATTTAAAATCCCCTTTATTAAAAAAAAACAGAGAGCAGTGTTTATTTGAGCGAGCATGACACTCATGTAAACGCTTAATGCTGTTGATCGCATGCCATTTGATCTCCATGATCTAATATTTTATTCAGAATGAAACATTTTCAATACAGTGGGGAAATGTAATAAAGAAATTAAATGCATCCGCAGGGAAATTAGATCAGATCATGAAAAGCAGGCATTATCTGTAGAACGGAGTCAGGAAAATTGCACTTCAAAACACTGGAAACGTTTCGCTTTTCATAGCAGACACCCGTACGGACACATTTATAATCACATATCAAAGATTAGCAGAAAAATTCTCTGAAAATTAGCTTCATGTTTGTTTGCTGTTGTATAAAAAAAATCATATTTTTTCAGTTTTTTCTCCCTTTAGGACTTGTGGCGCAACCGTCTTTGCTCTGCTCAGTATGACCAAAGAGCTTAGAATAAGGAATGAGATGATTCTATGCTCTTTGGTATGACAGGCTGATGGCCGTGTTGAATCTCAGAAATGTTAAATATTCAAAATAGGCACTGTCCTTACAAATAAACTGCATGTAGTTGCAATCTAAACAACTACATTCTCACGTAAAAAAAGTACATTGTGTTGTCCAACAGCTGCAATATTTGTCAAACTGTAGTGAGTTTATTGATTTTTCACAGTTGTGGATGGAAAGGATGGAAAGATGGATGGATGAAAAAGATAGACAGACAGACAGACAGATGGGCGGATAGATTAAAAGGATGAAATTAATGGATGAATGGAAAAAAAGGATGATATGATTGAATGAATGAATGGAGCAAGTTCTGACACAATAAAAAAACATGCAAAAGAATTACATACACAAAGAGAAACATATGCACACTATCGATTAGTGTTCAACAGTCTGATTGACACTGGGATATAGTCTAAGTCTATTCCGCTTCGGACGGACGGACGGACGGATGGATTAAAATTAGGAAATGGATGGATGACTGGATGCATAGATGAAAAGGAGGTTTAGGTAGATTAAAAGGAGAGATGGATAGATTAGATGGATAGATGGATGGATGGATGGATGGATGGGTGGGTGGGTGGGTGGATGGATGGATGGATGGATGGATGGATGGATGGATGGATGGATGGACGGAAAAAACAGATAGACAGGCAGAAGGATAAAAAGGATGTAAATAATGGATGAATAAATTAATACATGTATAAATAGATGGATGGGAAGGATGAAATGAATGAATGAATGAGTGAATGAAAACGATAGAATGACTGAAGCAAAATCTGACAATAAAAACGATATATAAAAACATACATGCAAAAGAATTACATACACAAAGAGAAACATATGCACACTTTCAGTTAGTGTCTGTTTGACACTGAGATAAAGGAGCTCTTAAGTCTATTCCACTTCGGACGGATGGACGGATGGATGGATGGATGGATGGAAAGTATGGAATGGAAAGATGGATAAAATTATGAAATGGATGGATGGATGAAGGGCGCCACGGTGGCGCGTGAGTAGCACGTTCGCCTCACAGCAAGAAGGTCGCTGGTTCGATCCCCGGTTGGGGCAGGTCCCGGTTGGGCCAGTTGGCATTTCTGTGTGGAGTTTGCATGTTCTCCCCGTGGTTGCGTGGGTTTCCTCCGGGTGCTCCGGTTTCCCCCACAGTCCAAAGACATGCAGTACAGGTGAATTGGGTAAGCTAAATTGTCCATAGTGTATGTGTGTGAATGAGAATGTATGAATGTGTTTCCCAGAGATGGGTTGTGGCTGGAAGGGCATCCGCTGCGTAAAACAAATGCCGGATAAGTTGGCGGTTCATTCCGCTGTGGCGACCCCGGATTAATAAAGGGACTAAGCCGAAAAGAAAATGAATGAATGAATGGATGGATGAAAAGGAGGTTTGGGTAGATTAAAAGGAAGATGGATAGATTAAATGGATGGATGGATTGATGGATGGATGGATGAAAAAGAGACAGACAAAGAGATGGGCGGATGGATTAAAAGGATGAAATTAATGGATGGATGGATGGATGGAAAAGATATTATTTATACATATGCACACTATCGATCAGTGTTCAACAGTCTGGTTGACACTGGGATAAAAGAGTTCTTAAGAGTTCGCTTCCAGTGAATGAATGAATGGATGGATGGCTGGATGGATGTAAGGATGGAAGGATGGAATGAATGAAAGCATGGAATGGATAAATGGATGGCTGGATGGATGTAAGGATGGAAGGATGGAATAATTGAAAGCATGGAATGGATAAATGGATGGATTAAAATTATGAAATGGATGGATGAAAAGGAGGTTTGGGAAGATTAAAAGGATGGATGAATGGATGAAAAAGATGGATGGATTGATGAATGAATAAACTTAGGCACTGTACACTGCTACCCAAAACTCATGCAACAGTGTTCTGCATTCTGGGGAAGAACAAACCCTCAGCGCTCTCACGGATCATCACACACCCAAATTCATTTGGATGCTTTTATCTGCTTTAGTCTGACGGCAGGGACTCTGCTCTCCTCCACCAATCACCCTGATTATACGCTGCCCTCCGCAGGGTGACCGCTGACACCGCCTGCCGTCGCCTGCTACAAATTGACACGAGAAACAGCATTAACATCACGCTGAGATCGGCGAGCGCAGAAAATAGGTCAGTCATACGAATCAACATCTAAACACATAAATCTCATTCAAATAAGAACGCGAGCCAAAGACGGGACCCAGCTGCTCCTGCAGTGAATTTAACACGTCGTCTCCACCATCCAGACACACAAGGGCTCAATCAATTTGTTTTGCAAGAGCACAGGAAGAACCGCAATGGCAATAGACCTCAATCTTATTCCTTCACACATAAGCAGATGGTCAGAGAAGAAACTGCAAGTTGACAAGCTGCAGAGGCTCGAGTACAGCACGTCGGATGCATTTCGAGTCGAGCATCTATAAGATATGAAGGGATAAGCAAACAGATGAGAATATAGACTTGGGAATGCAGAAGGACAGTAGTTCTGCGATTCACTGGATGAACAAACACCAGATTTACTAATAGCTTACACCACTGCAAACTGGCTTTTCGCCATTAAAACAGGACAGTCTGTATTTGCAAAACTTATGCAGTGAAGAACAGGAGGTTGCCCAGCCTCCTCTATTAACAAACTTCAGCTAGTACAAAATGCAGCTGCCAGAGTTCCTACCAGCTCTAGAAAATATGATCATATCACCCCAAATTTATCCTCGTTACACTGGATGCCTGTTAAGTTTCGTATTTAGTTTAAAATATTACTTCTTACATTCATTCATTCATTCATTCATTTTCTTTTCGGCTTAGTCCCTTTATTAATCCGGGGTCGCCACAGCGGAATGAACCGCCAACTTATCCAGCATTTGTTTTACGCAGCGGATGCCCTTCCAGCCACAACCCATCTCTGGGAAACACATCCATACATTCTCATTCACACACATACACTACAGACAATTTAGCTCACCCAATTCACCTTTACCGCATGTCTTTGGACTGTGGGGGAAACCGGAGCACCCGGAGGAAACCCACGCAACCACGGGGAGAACATGCAAACTCCACACAGAAATGCCAACTGGCCCAACCGGGGATCGAACCAGCGACCTTCTTGCTGTGAGGCGAACGTGCTAAACACTAGGCCTTACTTCTTACATATAAAGCATTAAATAATCTAGCTCCTGTTTATCTAACCAACCTTCTGTCTTGCTACAATCCAACCCGCTCTTTAAGATCTCAAAACTCAGGGCTTCTGGTAGTACCCAGAATAGCAAAGTCAAGTAAAGGGGCTCGAGCCTTCTCATTTATGGCTCCTAAACTCTGGAATAGCCTTCCTGATAATGTCCGAGGCTCAGGCACACTCTCACAGTTCAAAACTAGATTAAAGACCTATCTTTTTAGTAAAGCATACACTCAATACATCACTAAGCGGTAGGGCTGTAACGATACACCAAACCCACGATTCGATTCGTATCACGATTTTTTTTCGTGAGGGGTGGGAACTTTTTTTTTTTAAACAATATTTTTCATTAAATAACATTTGAAAAATCTTTATAAACTGAACACCAAAGAACAAGATTAACCATGCAAATTATTAACTATAAATAGCCAAATATAAAATAAATAAATAGACAAAGCTATAACACTTCTGTTTTTTTGTAACAAAATACTGTTGAAAAACAAACAGAACTAAACTCTATTGTGGAGATGATTCGAGCATGTTGAAAATTCTTTTTCAATCAAGTTCTCTTACATTTTATACAAAGCGCACAAGAATGAGGCTGCCAAAATGGGCAATGCAGTAAAAAAAACTAAATCGAGCGCAGAAGTCAGACGAACAGGTGCAGCCATCAATTAGTTATGCATTTAAGCGATGCGCAAAATATAGGAGGGACAATGTGAGGTGGAACACATGCACTGATGCAGTAACCAAGAATCTCTGCGAAAAAAATAGTGTCTTTCAAAACTTTTTTTTTTCTTTCGGAGACCTCATAATCACACCCGACAGCTATAATGAATTGTCCGGACGTACATATTTCTCCAAAACAGCTATTCTACGAGCCTACAAACGTATCCGTGGTGAGCTGCAACAGCCCAATTCCACCACAGTCGAGAATTTTTCACTTACAACAGATGTGGTCGAGTAGCCTACAAAAATGACACTTTACATGTCGCTAACTTTCCATTTCATTGACACGGAATGGACACTGGCGTCAAAATGCCTCCAAACTGAACCTAGCTGTGCCCAACACAATTGAGAAGATGGAGAAAGCCCGCACGGACCGAGCCCTTTCTGCTGTGAACTATTAAATTCTTATTTTCCCCGGAGCGGAACAAATTTTCACCGCACAGTTGGACAGGCACAAACAAAAATATAATTCATACATTTTTCTTGGAAAAAATATCTTTTTGAAACGAATTTCGTTAGGTACAATTTGTTTCTTAATTTTGATGTAGTTTTGGTTGGTCAGTTAATTACTAGATAAAAAAGAATAATGAATAACCTTTGCGGTGATGCGCTTCAAAACAAGCGCGCTATATGCTTCAGCGCCAAAACACAAGTTGCCGTGAGATTGTGTTGGTTTGGTAGGCCAAAATAAAATAGCCTAAATAAAATTAAAGTTAAATATTCATAGTTTCAGAGAACCCCATATTAAAGTCGGGACATCTGGTGAACGCCCATCCCTCTCTCTGCAGCCAGATTAACAGTGTGAGCAAAGCATCTTATATGCGGTTAAAAAAACCGGCCGCTTCGACAGCATTGGCAATGTTTCGTTGTCTGTTGTCACAGGAACTTTTAATATGCTGATCTTCCAATCTATCACAGCCTCTTTACGTATTCTGTACTTTACGTATCATCTGTATGTTGGTTGTGTTGCCTGTCACTTAAAGCACTTACGGCATATTGTGTGGGTCTGGTCGAGCAATTGCCATCCTTTATCTCCACTGGGTAGCCGAAATGTTGCTATACTGCTGACTTATATGAAGAGGGAGGGTCCGCAATCTTGCCATGTTTCCTCACGTTCTTCTTCAACTAGCTCAACTTTTGCAGGAAGGCGTTACATGACTGAAAAGTTAGTCACGGGTGTGTCGCGAGTCTTCCTTATCAAATCGCGACACAGGATCGTGGATCTTAGTGTCGCGATTTCGGTTTCATATCGCGTATCGTTACAGCCCTACTAAGCGGTATGATGCATGAATGTGCTCCACGCATCTCCTTTATATACACTATGAACAGCAGCTACGCTAATTATTCTCTTTGTTCTCTATTTCCAACTTGGGATACTCATCCCGAGGCCCCCAGAGACTATGCAGCGCCACGGATGCGATCCAAGACCCGTGACGAGACTATTCCAAGGCTCCATAATCCTGGACCTCGCTGTATCCTGAGCAGCTGCTTGGCGGAGTAGCAAGCAAGAGACGGATTCCTGTGACCCTCCAAGGACAGACGAGCCTCGAGTTCTCCAACCTCCGGCACCTAGACTGCAGCTAGAGCTGCGCACCGATGGATTACTCTTCAGTGTTTGAACTCCAAGTAGTGAATGTTAAACAACACTGAACTGAACTGAACTTAAACATTAATAACTAAATTGACATTTTCAATTCACTATAACCTTCTTTGTGAAGCTGCTTTGACACAATCTCCATTGTAAAAGCGCTATACAAATAAAGGTGAATTGAATTGAATTGAACAGGAGCTAGGATTGTACTAATGGCGTAATGTTCATTTGCAATGGTAGCAGATCAGAACAGAGCAGTCGCATGCAGATTCATGAGGTCAATCAACTTCACTCCTCAACTAGTATAAATACATCCACTAAAGGGGATCACACACCGGATGCGCCATTCAATGACGCACCATGCCATGCAGTGGCATTTTAGGGTGTACTCACACTATGCTATCTGAATTGTGCTCAGGCCCGTTTCCCAGATAATTTTAGAAGTGTGAGTGCGCTGAATCGGGCTCAGGCACGGTACAGTTGGCCGGCCCTGGCCCGGTTGGAAGAGGTGTGCCTGAGCCCGGTTCACTTGGGCTTTGGCGCGGTACGCTTGTAGTGTGAGTGCGAAGCGCGTCTGAGCCCGAAACTGAAGAGGAGACGTGACTTTTGGGGACTGTTTCATATGGATTTATTAATCATTCTTACTGTTTAATGAACGCAAACTGCCGTAGATTATTAAAGATGCAAACCCCTCTCTGCATGACAGCTGCGCCTTTAGTAAACCTACTAATTCCTGCAGCACGAGGACGTCATGATTGTTTATGAGCGTCAGCAATGGCTGATCTGTTCGACGGAATATTTGACTGTGTGTCACTGCATATCAAACCACTAAAACCATATAATCATATAAAGAAATCTCCACTGAAATTTCAGAGAGCACTTCTCTTACACTGAATAGCGCATCATCAATGACGTAAGCGTGCTCAGGCCCGAATGCAATGTGACCGCGGGCCATCGGGGGAGACGGAAGGGGGGACAAGCGTGCTTTGGCCCGGTTTAAGGGAACTGTACATAGTGTGAGTACGCCCTTAGATTTTGTATCAGGGTACGCACACCTGCACCGCAAGCTCAGCTACGACTCAGGACACTTCATATTTCTACAGTCATAGACCACCATCTGAATAGTTTCATTTTAACCACCTAGGGCTTAGTGGCCACATATGTGGACAGCACATTTTAGCTCATGTCCACAATGGTATCCTTTGAATGTTTTATATTTTCTTACAATCATACAGTGTCATCCTGCAACTGTTTTGTAGCATATGGAATGTCCCAAACACTATTTTTAACTGTCCAAAATGGTCAAAAAAAATGTTTTTACTTTCTGATAGTCAAAATATGTAAAAAAAAATGTGTGTATTTGTTATTACCCACGGGTCCACATATATGGACATCATTTTTCTGTAAGTACATCATATCAAAAGATGATACTTAGGTTTTATTCTAATTAGGTTCTAACTAGCCCAAACAGCACAGAGAAATAAAAAACGCATTCAAAAAAAACAGCTTGGGTCTTAAGAGGTGCATTATGCAAGTTTGACACCCAGTGGTTGAACTAGGTATTGCACTGCAGGATCAAAACAAACGGAAGTTCAGGTTGCCAGATTGAGGACAGGAGCGAGTGTTTTAAACCGTGATCTAAATAAAAGTAACAGCACCCGATAGAAGGAATATTCTCCATATTAAAAGGAGTTTTTGTTCTAACAAACACCTCGAATTGATATATTAGAAACAGCTTCTATTTCTCACAGCTGAATAACAGAAAACTGACAATGATCACATCAGGTACACCTCATGTGCTTTATTCATTGCTAAATGCTAACAATGCGAGTTTGAATGCCATTTAAAATGACATGTACTGTCATATACTGAAAGCAGCAGCAGATAGTTCACCTCAGACCTTGAAATTGAACTTTAGAACTAAACACGTGACTCAGCATCTCCATTTAATAATGTTAAAGAGGGTTAATATGTATTAAATAGATTATAAACGTTACCATTTTGTGAGTGAGTGCATATTCTGTGCTTCTGAATGGCTGTATTTAAATTTATGTTGTGTTTCGTCTGGTGCAAACAGACAAACTGCTCATTACTGCGTATCTCGTCATGAAGCTTGTTGTTAGGACACGCGGTTACAGTGTAACCTGCTCACCTAATTTTCACGTTAGTAATGTTTACATTATTTGCTTATTAATAACCTCATGTGGACCTGAATCTGTGTCTCATTTCAGAGTCTGATACTGTCCACCGGAGGTCGCATTTCGGTCACGCATGCACGCATTCAGAGCCTTTCTGAATGAATGAATGAATTAAATACGCTGTTTTCCACCAAGGCAACACGGAGTGCTGAAGTATAATCTGCTAAACTGGCATTGGGCAGGTTAAAAGAACATAAACAACAGAGCGTTCCGGCACAGAAAGCACATTTTCAAAGCAGAGTATTTGACTTCAGCATTGTTTTTCAGATAAACAAGAATGTTCACTTGGCATGTTTCTTAAATATCTGCAAACATTTTATGTTATTTGTATGCTTTAGAAGAGTCAAAGACTTACATACTTTAAAAAACATGCCAATGTGCACGTCCAGTGTGCGTTACTACTAACTGTAAAATGCACGTCACAGCATGGCACGCGACGTCCTTCACTCTTCAGAATGCTTTTGTCCATAAGTGGTAAACTCTTCATTCCTGCCTTACTGTGGTTTGAACATGTAATTATGCTTTAAACATGCTTTAACCCAGTACTGCACATTTATGACATTTGGCTGTGTGAGATTTGCTTGTTTTGTTGTATTTATTGCATCAGATAAATATGTGAAGGCTCCGCCCTCTTCTGGAGAGCAGCAGCTCATCTACATTTAAAGAGAGACACACACATAGTGCCTACCAAAATAAGAGTAAATGTGTAAAAGATGTATAAATATATACACACATATACACGCGCACACACACACACACAGTTACCATTAAGGTTAGGATTATCACTTAGGTACTGTAGTTGAACTTGTTAAAATAAAATTAATTCTTGTCTAATGACAATGCTTAATATGCTTAATTATTACCCTGACTTGCCTAGTTAGCCTAATTAGCCTAGTTAAGCCTTTAAATTAGATAAATAATATCTTACAAAAGAACTAGTAAAATATCATGTACTGTCGCAAAAGACAAAAGTTGTAATTAAAAATTAGTTTCGAAAATCATCTCTCTGTTAATGAGCACACAGTTCACAGCAGGTCTAATGCTTTTGTAAAAACTGTAAACATATTTATACATGGAATAGAACTTTATAATTACAGTAAGAAGAGTTATAAAATGATACTTTCCCCTTCCCTTTCTACCTAACTTTAAGAAAACCCCATCTGTTTACATTCATTTGCATGTCACTGCGGATAAAGCCAGCCAGGGGTGTTGCTAGACCCCATCTACTGGAGCACATGCAGCAGTAAAAAAAAAAAGTATTAGTAGACCGTCTGCTTAATATCTGCTGGTACTGCTCCTTCAACAGACATTTAACTGACTATAAGAAACTTTGCAAGTACATGTCAACTTACACTAACCCCAAGCCTAACCCCAACCTAACGGTCTACTTATAATCTAATGAGAATAAGTTGGCATGTAGATGCAATGTAACTTAATTCAACTAACGGACCATCAAAATAGTGCAACCATAAGTTTTTCTAAATAACACAATTCTTTTCAGAAGTACTTAAAAGGTTTACAGGCATTTAACCTTCGACCATTCATCGGATTCCGTAGTTGGGCTGATGGAATGGAGTCTTATACGTTATTCTCTGCATATGAATCAACGATTGCGGAAGCATTGTACAGTAGTTTAGTCAAAAATGAAATGATGCATGCAAGCAGGAAACCATTCAATCTGCTTTTGTATTAACAGGGACCTATTATGCAAAAATCATTTTTATAACACAGGTTTGGACGCATTAAAATTTTACTGTACAAATAACGAGAGATTACCAGTGTTGGGCAAGCTACTTGAAAAATGTAGTGAGCTATTAGCTACTCTACCTAAAATGTAGCTTTACACGAAAAGCTACCCTCTAGGAAAGCTAGGCTACTTGGCAAGCTATTTTTGCAATTTTCATTTATGAATTGAAGCAACTTCGATCCAATTTAATTATATCTTAGTGATCAATAACACGCTCAATGAAGCAATTGTTCAGTTCAGTTATTTACTGCGATTAATATGATGCACTAAACAGAAAACAAATTGTAGCATATCACAACAACAACAAAAAAAATCCAATAAAACCAGTTGTTACACATTTAAAATACTATAGTGATTTATAGTGAAGGGAATTATTTAGGAATGAGCATTATATTGTATCTATATATAAACTCTTTATTAATGAATTTCACTACATAATGTAGTATCATTAGTAACTAACTAATAGTAATTACCATAATATACTTTAGCAAAGTACCACAACAAATTAATTTTAGTACTGTGTATTGTGTAGTTCAAAAACATTATAGCACTTACTATAAATTACTAAAGTATTATTTGAGCACAGCATCACAATTAACATTATTGCATCTTAACATGTACTTCTCGAGGTATGGTCACGAGGAATCCTGCATCAGAAATAACTCCTCTGACGGATCAAGCAAATTTCTCGTCTCGACTAAACCAAAAAGTTTGTTGTCGACCGCCTTAAAACAGGTAGAAGAAGAATTTGTCACTCGCCATCATATGGATTTACTTCGTGAATGTCAGTGCCGTCACTTATTGATCCGCGATCGGTAAATGTAGCTTGTGTAGACGCTACTGCGCTACTTGACTAATAAAATAGCTTTGCTACTGAAAAGCTATATGATTTATAAAGTAGCGATGCTATAATACTTATTAACTCGCCCTTGCCTCCTTCGCCATAGCATTCTACCACGACAGAGCGCATAGGAAATAAATAACGTCAGTATGTAATAACCGGTTAGGATCTATTACTGAAGCAATACCGAATTGTGTGCATCTGCATCGCAGTGCACCAAAGAAACAATTAATTTTGACACCCCTAGTCGCCACTGCCCAACACTGGAAATTACCAACACAATATATAATAGATCTTACAAAAATTATTTTAACTTAAATTATATTTTGTTTGAGAAAGACTTTTATCTGCAAGTACAAGTTACTGCCATGGGCACTCCATTGGCACCTATGCAAACCTATTTAAGGGAAAATTTGAATATGATCATATTTATAATAATAATCCATTCCAATCGAACATTAAAGTTTGGATGAGATTTATAGATGATTGTTTTATGATATGGTCCGGCACAAAATTAGACTTATTTACAACCTTTATAAATTCAAAAAATCCTTAAATTAAATTTACGACAGAAAAGAGCATAGATTCGGTAAATGTTTTGGATGTAAAAGTAGAGTAAATAAGACATTACATACAACAATATATAGAAAACCAACGTTAAAAAAAACTGTATCCATCCAGTCCACATTAAACAGAGTCTGCCGGTCAGTCAGTTACAGACTGAAACGTAATTGTAGTAGTGCAGAAGAGTTCGATAAACAGAAAAACATATTATTTCAAAGATTTCATTCGAGAGGATATATGCAAAGTAGCTTAAATGAAGCATTGCATAAGGTAAATAAATTACATCGACAAGATATTTAAAAAACAGTAAAACCTACTAAGAAACTAGTTTTCAGTAAATTGCTCATGAACTTATAATGAACATAGCAATGTTATTAAATCAAGGATCCATAAATATTGGCATCCATCATCCTCCGACGAATATTTAAATAATAAATTCCAACATCATCCATTATTTACCTTTGAAAGATCCCAAACTTTAGCAGATATGATGATTAACTCTGATATAGTAAGAGGCTATGTCTAGCAACACGCCTTTGGTAAGCTAAATAACTAAATGTAAATGTTTATTATCTGGCCTGTGCATGAGTTTGGTGCAGGGCTGTCTGGTAAGTGTTCAAAAAGAAAACCTGTTTGAAAACACTCATTATATCTCCAACCCAATTCGGTGCTTAAATTACACAACACACCTTTGGCATCATCTCTCCTCGATTCGTTAAATAACCAATTGAAGCTGCATTTATATCACTAGCCCTCCAGACCCACAGTATGTTAACAAGCAGAGATACCATTAGACTGACTTTGGATCAATCATCTGTGTCATAAGAGCCATCAGGCCCAGCCGGGGTTCATCTCAGATCGGCCGACACTCTTGTTTAAGACTGTTCATTACATCTGAAAACAAACTATCAACAGCGCTGTAAGTTGGAATCGAAAGCCAGTATTGATTTGTTTGAGGGTCCGCCGGTGGATGAGGCAACAGGGATCTCAACATGAGTCAGGTTGATCAAAGCGGAGGAGATGGCCCTTTGAAGCCACAGAAAAGGGCAAACCTCAGGCTCGGCAAGCAAACAACTGTTTCTTTGACTTGACGATGTTTTCATATTTATTTCAGCCCTCGAGCACAACTCTGAACGTGTGTTTGAAGAGTTAAGGATGCACTTGCTTGTTCACACACACTAGAATTAATACAGAAAATGTGTTTAACTCAATAAGAGAAAATAAAGAATAAGAAAACAAGAAATATGATATGATATATGATATATGATATATGATATATGGTATAATATAATATAATATAATATAATATAATATAATATAATATAATA
>CAIGQQ010031697.1:1590661-1604104 GCA_903798035.1 Danio albolineatus
CCACAGTCCAAAGACATGCGGTACAGGTGAATTGGGTAAGCTAAATTGTCCGTAGTGTATGTGTGTGAATGAGAATGTATGGATGTGTTTTCCAGAGATGGGTTGTGGCTGGAAGGGCATCCGCTGCGTAAAACAAATGCTGGATAAGTTGGCAGTTCATTCCGCTGTGGCGACCCCAGATTAATAAAGGGACTAAGCCGAAAAGAAAATGAATGAATGAATGAATGTTAATTCATATGCATATACAAAATAATACCAAATCTACTACTACTACTACTAGTAATAATAATAATAACAAAATGACAAAGTATATTGCATATCATATTATATATAACATTACAAATTATGCATAAATATGAAAGTACTGTTGCACAATTTAATACTACTAGTACTAATACTACAAACAACAACAACAACAATAATAATAATAATAATAATGACAACAATGAAAATATTTTAAAGAGATAGTAAAATGTACACCTTAACAATTTTACACATACAGAAATAATTACAGAAAATGTGGTTCCTCAGTATCATATTCAATATGCAGACTCTGAAGTTCTCAGAGGATCAATATGATCAAAACTGTTGAAAATATTGTTGCACACCTACATCTACTACAAGAACTTGTCTTTGTTTGCATGTCTTTTTTTAAAAAATATATATATATATATAGAGTACATAATAAATTAATAATGAAAACATTTGGTCACCCACAGCATTGCATTGTATTTTATCCCTCCACAAAAAAAACTACAGAGCTTTAAACAAATTTTTTAAAAATGATTCGGATGGATTTCATAAATTTCATATTGTACATGTGCTCAAACATTTTTTTCTTCTTATAAGATGAGCACTGTATTCTTAATTTATCATACTATATAACCCATAAAAGCCTGACGCATGCATACATGTATCAGATTTAACACTCAACAAAAGCACCTATGAAAAATCGTTTGAATACTGTAAAATAAACCGAACCATTTTTTCCCCCTGACTGTTTATTATTCCTTTCATCTATCAGGCTTTTCGAGTCTGCATGTTAGGTTTTAGATGAAACAATATTTTTATTACAGTATACTATAAAAAGCATTCAAAGCACAGAAAAAAAAATCTGTGTCTACAACCTGAAAAATGCTGCTCCTCCAATGCAAGCATAAAAGTAATTAAGTAGATGAAAACTGAATCAGTTTCTAAATGTTTATCTTTTGGCTTCATTTAAATAAGCACTATGAACATTATTTATTTGCTTAGTGCAAACCTTACTTAAATTTATTCTAGATCATTATATTTGACATTAAGATGATCGCTAAGATTCCCTGAGCACATAGTAAAACACTGCTAGTTAAGACAATTACTCAAGAGATTAAATTTCTTTTCAGATAACTTTCCAAAAAAACATATTTGGACATTTTTTGATCATAAACAAGACATGGCAGAGAAACATGTTGAATCACACCAGTGCTTAATTTGTGAATTGCGAGGTCCCAGAACAGATTGGGGTAACGGATTCAGCATGTTACCCGAGGAGGGAGAGGGGTATGGGTCGAAGACGAAGTTGAAGAGCAGGGGGGTAATGGGGGGGTAGTGGTGTATTTGTGTCCCAGATGAAAGTGAAGAATGGTTGGGGGTGGTGCGTCTGAGGAGGGGGATCAGTAAAATAAGGTGGCGGATCAGATTTTTTAGAGGTGCCAGCTCTGGCTTGTTCCGGCACAAATTAGCCCTGAATCACACTATGAAACTGACCTGAAACACCCACTAAAAAGCAATCAGAACAGAGGAGATGGGATCATTAATATGCATGCCCCAGGCTGTGTTTCATTGGCCACAATGTTTCCTAGTGAGATTACAACAATGATATGTGTATAAAGCGTGTTTATGCATCATGTCATATCTCTCAGCTCTCACCACTTCAGTTGAAAAGATTTCATAAATTAATTTCACAAATGACATAAGCTTATAAAGTCAAACGATAGCTTTGCGTCCTTTACAGAACTTTTAGCCTATGAAGTAGTAGTAATATTAACATAATATTAACGTCTTATGATGCTGTGTGCCTGCTGGGCAATAACTAGATGGACTACAGACTGTTACGTTTACACACATCCACAAATTGCATGTAAAAGCATCAGCTTTTCACAGCATAATGCTCAGTCACTACTCTTGAGTACTTTTGAAAGGGCTACTTTTTACTCATACTTTGAGTAATATTTACTACAGATACTTTTACTCTACTTGCACTACATTTTTAGGCAAGTAATGGTACTTTTACTTGAGTATGATTTTTCAGTGCTCTTTCCACCACTGAGTAAAAGTACAGATACTGCACTAAAACCACACTCAAGTGAAAGTAATGCAGAGTTCAGACTGCATGATTTTAGCCCCGATTTTAACTCGCTGACAGGTTTTGAGAAATCGCCGACAAATGCCTGAAATCACAGGCACATCGGTGCTCGTGCACACGAGTAATAATCACACAATATGAACTATCAAAGACGCGATCTGAGAGAATCGCCGATGAGTCACCGATGCCCGTGAGATATTTGGCGTGCTGAATATCTGGAGCTGTCGGCGATTCAAATGCTGTGTGAAATGTGTTTTGACTGAAAATAACATCGACGATCGCCTACAGCCAATGAGAGGGCAGCATTCACTAGTGTGGGTACCTGCAGGCCAGCGGGAGGTTGGGGGAGAAGTTAAAAGCGCTCATTTTCAGTTTATTCGGACCCAAGAAATGGAGGGAAAATAAGTGTAAATTTGGCAGGAGCCCCTGTGTCTGTTTGACGTGTCATGAGCAATATCACAACCCAACCCGGTTAAAAAAATTTAAAAGTTTAAAAACTGCTAATTCCCTTCAAAGCCAGGAGAGCAAATATGTACATTTTTACCCCATTAAAGGCTTCTTTCTCATTATGTAGTTAATAACAAAAGATATACTACGTGTTTTTGGGTGTGAGACGTAGTTTGGACAAAGTTTTCGGCGATTCTTCCTATTTCAAGTCATGCAGTGTGAAACTCCCTGTCGTCGATCCATCTTGCAGTGTAAACAAAGCAGCGACAAAACCAACCCAGATAGTCATGCAGCGTGAAAACATCTGTGACACGACTACTTTGAAAATCATGCAATCTGAACTCGGCATAAAAGTAAACATCTTTATAACTACTTAATTACAGTAGTTTGAGTATTTATAATTTGTTACTTTACACCACTGTAATTTGACAACAGAACTCAATAAAAAAAAGCATAAATCCAAAACCTTCACAGGCCTGAAACCTCGGTGAGTAAATCAAGCCATGCGTTTCATTTTTTTAGGTGAACTGTCACTTTAACAACCATAATATGCCAGTTTATGTTTCACGCCTGACTGACAACGATTTCCTAAATCTAAACCACTTCGAGAAACATTCAAAAGAAGCAATGTGTGTGGATTAAGTTCACTCGGAAGCAAAGAAACCACTAAGCCAGTGATCAAAGGTAATCCCTCCTGACAGAAAGCAATCGCCGGACAAGCAGCGGATGATGTAATCGGAATTGAAAACGTTATTCTGGTTGAGTTATTGAAGGGAGCACAAACAATTCGAATTTTATCATTACGGAGCCCGTAGCTTATCCAGCGGGCCTTTTAGAGGAGCATTAAAGCAGCTTCTTCAGACACAACTAATCAAACTTCATCAGTGTCAATTAACGGAGGCCTTTCTTTCTGGAACAGGCAGTGACTTTACTGCTGGCCCTGATCTGGTTAATAAACAAGAGCGCTCGTCTGATTTGCTGCTGAATAATTACAATCGCCCAGGTCTGCCATCTGTTATTCAATTTGGGAGACGGGTAGGGAAAGAAAAGCCTGCTTTCCAAGACCAGGGAATCCTCAACGAGAAGGCGAGAGTTTTGTGTAATGAACTTAAGCAGTGTTTGTCAATCAAGCGACGGCTGAACAGAAATGTTGTGCGACTGAGACTCTCGAAAGCTTCTTAAAACAAAAGACTGTGCAAGACGCCTGAAAAAAAAAAACTGATGTCGAAAGATAAATGTGAGGAAACATGAGGGATGGAAAATAATTGGATAGACAACATAGCTATTACTGTTACCGTCACTCATGCTTACGGTTCGGGATTTACTCTAAGATTTGCCTCTACATGATTTATGCTAGAATTTTACGATTGCGTGAGGTGTTACGATGCATTTCTGAGAGGCAACAGACGAGGACAGGCACATGACTTTACATTTTCACCTCATGGATGAGAAAGGTAGCAGGGTTCAACGCTAAGGATTATTTCTACTGGCCCGATCTGGCCAGTGGTTGAGATTTTTACTCGCCCCCTCCCAAAATTTTCACTGGCCCCACCAAAAAAAAGTTAATAGCTACTTCTTAGCCACATATTTCAAACAATATGTCAAAAATATCATCTGTGAATCTAGATTTTAAATACTTTATAAATATCAATACATGTATGATGAGCAAAATTCAAAGTTTTATGCAAACAAAAAGAGCAGTATGGAAAATGTGCAGGTATTTTATTTCAGTTCAACGAACTGTGCATTCATTCATTCATTCATTTTGTCTTCGGCTTAGTCCCTTTATTAATCATTGGTCGCCACAGCGGAATTAACCGCCAACTTATCCAATGTAATACGCAGCGAATGCCCTTCCAACTGCAACCCATCATTGGGAAACATCCATACACACACATTCACACACATACACTAGGGCTAATTTAGCCTACCCAATTCCCCTTTACCACATGTCTTTAGACTTGTGGGGGAAACCTGAGCACCTGAAGGAAACCCACACCAACATGGGGAGAACATGCAAACTCCACACAGAAATGCCAACTGACCCAGCCGAGGTTCGAACCTGTGACCTCCTTGCTGTGAGGCGATTGTGCTACCCACTGCGCCACCGTAAGGCCCTCAAACTGTGCAAAACACACAATTTTTTTCATTGTGTTGAACCCACGTAAATGTCTGCTTCCAAGACGTTAGAAACAGATGTTTTCTTTAATCCTCATAATCTGATGTTGCTGCTATGTTGCCGTCTCTTTGCCTTACTGGTTGTTACCAGGTTACAGAAAAAATAGCATGCTCACAACATCCAATGAGATAAGAGGAACCAAAAAGCAATATGGCATTTCCGAGATCACAGAGAGGGTAGCATTCAAAGGCTTAAAAACACAAACCCTTTCTAAATTAAAAGACTGTATTTGCACGCAATTGACAAATAGTCACATTAATTAAAAATCAAACTTTAGTGACGGCAGCGATGGCCCGATCGGGCCCGTAACAATCCTGTCTATTGTCCCGAGCGTCTCTCACGCTGGCCGCAGGCCATTGGGCAGTCCTTATTGTTGAGCCCTGGGTAGTAAAAAAAGATTTACTATTGAAACAATCTCTCTCAGAAACTGCTGGTAAAGCTCACAAATATGTGCAATTAAATGGACCGTAGCATTGAAGAAAGTAACTCGTATCATTCTTTTCTAATAAAACATTCAATTTATATTTTTATTTTCCTCATGGATACGTATAAAACATGTTCGTATTGTGAACTTATTTTCTTTTGGTTGTTTTATCCTACATAAGGCAAGTACTATTGCTTAAAAAAATTGTTTCAAGACTTATATATATTAATTTAATTGTAGTTATTTAATTGTATTATTTTATAAATGGATATCTATAGAACATGTTTGTACCCAAAATGTATGTCTGTTTGGTTGTTTTTCGCCAGTTTTATCATTGCTTACAGTCATATTGTTAAGAAATGTATGAATATACAGCTATGGGGAAAATCACTTGAAAAATATGCATTTAGATACTTTTTTGAACACAATGACGTAAAAGTTGACATTTTATAGATTTTTAGACCACACAATACCAATGTTTTAACTTATTTGAATTAATCCTACACTAAAAAAAAGTCTGTACATCATAATTTTTCCTTGAATTTCATTATGCGGCCTTGATCTTTTCTGAAAAGTTATGAAAAATCAAACATGTTATTTTACGGACCTAATTCGTCAGAATTTATTTATTATATTGTTTCAAACTACTAAAACGTCAAGAGAAAATTCCCTTTGTTAAACTGCACAGTTTAATTTTCAACATAAAAGATCCATAGAGCAGAAATAAAGTTCCCATAATGCAATTTATATATGTAAATAAAACACACCCATGAATCACAAAATCCTGAACCTTTTAACTAAGGGATTTTCTTCATAGTGTAACTTTCATTCATTCATCGATTCATTTTCTTTTCGGCTTAGTCCCTTTATTAACCTGGGGTCGCCACAGCGGAATGAACTGCCAACTTATCAAGCAATTGTTTTACGCAGTGAATGCCCTTCCAGACGCAACCCATCTCTTGGAAAGTGTAACTTTCAATCAAAAGAAAAATAAACTGTCAACGAACTGACAATTTTAACTAATTAAATTAATTAAAATGTGTTTAAATGACTATTTAAGTAATCAAACTTTCAGATATAATCAAACTAAACAGTAATGAATTTGAATATGCATAAATGAAAAAAGTTACTACAGAAATTATTTATATTGTAGCATCGTTAAGATTTAGTACATCCAAGTACTGTATAAAAATCTAGTTCACCTCAAGCTATAGTAACGCTTTCAGATCAGTGTACAGTGAATGAATCCATCTATCAACATCCTAATTCTTCATTAGCTGAATGAAAGATGACTGGGCAAAATATTTGAAAAGTTGAATGGATAAGCTACAAGACAGTCTGACATCTGAGCAACATTTCAAGTCAATTATCTTTGATAAGGACGGAGAGGTTGATGATGGATCACAATGTCAATTAAAGCGTCATCTGCTTGACTGATTAAATTAATTTCCGATCGGCTTGCCGGCCTATTCCACTCAGGGGTCGTGCTGTTTTTTGAAACATGATCTTCAAGAGCGTTTCTGCTGGAGAGAGATGCTGAATAAAGGTTATCAGGATCAAGTTTTATAGAATGCTTTCATACTGGCTGTTTAGCTGAAGGCAAACTGCTGGCGGCTGAATGTTGTGAAGATCAAGATACTAATGTATTTAAAACCTACATAAAAAAAGCAAGTGAAAGTATGGAAGTGAAGACTTGCTGTTGAAAATGACATTATATGAAAGTTTGGCCTTGACGATTATACACTACCTGACAAAAGCCTTGTCGCCTATCCAAGTTTTAGGAACAACAAATAATAACTTGACTAGTTGATCATTTGGTATCAGAAGTGACTTATATGAAAGGCAAACACTTATTTTACTCAAATTAAATATGATCATGGCTTGATTTTTAATGATTTCATTAGGACAGTAAGGTCTGACTCTGCTTAGACAAAAGTCTTGTCACTTAACAGAAGTAATGTACAGCATAGAACCGGGGTGCCCGAACGTTTTTTTATGAAGGGCCAAAAACCAAATATCATTGATAGCCGTGTGCCGAAGATAAATATACCAAACTATTTTACATTAAAGTTGCCATGGGTAACTTCCTAATTCACATTATATTTCATAATATTAAAAAATAAATAGAAAACTTTACTTTAAATCGTATTATCTAATGCAGTTTAACTTTTCAAATAAAAAACACATAGGCAATCATATTTATAACACAGTGGAGTTCAATGCTGAATACACTAGTCAAGCAGAATCTGCCTTTGCCTTGAACCATTCAACAAACTCTGTCGTATGTACATTTTAAACTAAATCCTAATTTACACCATTTAACAATAAAACAAAAAAATAAAAGGGTACATTAAATTTAAAATGGCATTCTCTAAACCAGGGGTTCTCAATCTCGGTCCTGGAGGTCCAGTGTCCTGCAGATTTTAGCTCCAACCATGGTCAGACACACCTGGGCTAGCTAATCAAGCTCTTACTAGGCCAGGAGCGTCCACACTCGGTGCTGGAGGGCTGGTGTCCTGCAAAGTTCAGTTCCAATCAGACACACCTGGGCTATCTAATCAAGCTCTTACTAGGCTTATTAGAAGCATCCTTGCAGGTGTGTTGAGACAAGTTGAAGCGAAAATCTGCAGGAGACCGGACCTCCAGGACCGAGTTTGAGAACCCCTGCTTCAAACCATTCTCAGATGGGATGGCAGGCCAAATCAAAGGTTACCATGAGCCAACTTTGGCCCTAGGGGCCTAGTTTGGGCATCTCTGGTATAGAATATAAAGTCATAGTGCAGTGGAAAACGAATTAATATTGTGTATGACTCCCATGAGCTTGGAGGACTGCATCCATACATCTCTGCAATGACTCAAATAACTTAATAAAGTCATCTGGAATGGCAAAGAAAGCGTTCTTGCAGGACTCCCAGAGTTCATCAAGATTTTTTGGACTCATCTTCAATGCCTCCTCCATCTTCCCCCAGACATGCTCAATAATGTTCATGTCTGGTGACTGGGCTGGCCAATCCTGGAGCACCTTGACTTTTTTTGCTTTCAGGAACTTTGATGTGGAGGCTGAAGTATGAGAAGGAGCGCTATCCTGCTGAAGAATTTGCCCTCCCCTGTGGTTTGTAATGTAATGGGCAGCACAAACGTCTTGATACCTCAGGCTGTTGATGCTGCCATCCACTCTGCAGATCTCTCGCATGCCCCCATACTGAATGTAATCCAGAACCATGATTTTTCCTTCACCAAACTTGACTGATTTCTGTGAGAATCTTGGGTTCATGTGGGTTGCAATAGGTCTTCCAATAAGTCAGCATTTGTGATGATTGGGATGCAGTTCAACAGATGATTCATTGAAAAAACTTTTCCAAATGATCAACTAGAAGTCATGTGATTAGTTGTTGCTCTTAAAACTTGGATCAACGACAAGACTTTTGTCATGTAGTGTATGTTGAACAAAGTCCAACTTCTACATAAGACACTAATCGTTTATTATCAAATAAAAGAAATGTAACTTTCGTTTTAGGTTGTTAGCATTTTATATTTATATCCCAACCCTGTTCCTGGAGGCACAGCAGCAGTATATATTTTAGATGTCTCCCTTATCTGACCCATTCACTTTCGGTTTGGGAGTTGATTTAGGTGTGTTGATTAGGATGAAGTTGAAAATGTGTACTGTTGGTGTGCCTTCAAAAACAGGGCTGGGAAACACTGATTTATTTGTAGTGTATAAATGAATTTGGAGGCCAAATTATTAGCCACCCTGTGAAATTTAAATATTTCTTAAACAGCAAGGAAACAATGTAAAAAATAAAAATCTTTTTTTTTTTTCAGGGGGTCACATTTCTTTTAGTTTCTTCAAAGCGTTTTTTATTTTTTTACTTATTTACAAGCTCACTTGTTATATTTTTTGTGGGTGAATATTACTAGCTCCCTTAAGAATATCATTTTTTTTTGTTATTGGTGACAGAACAAACCACTGTTGTCAAGTGACTTGCCTAATTAACCTACCTTGCCAAGTTAACACCTAATTATCCAAGTTAGGCCTTTAATTGCATTTTAAGCTGAATTCTGGTATCTTGCAAAATAACTAAAACAATATTATGAACTGCCATCATGATAAATGATAAAAGTAATTAGCGAATAGAATTTTGTTATTAATAATATTGTGTAAAGTATTATTGAACTGCAATTATTTTAATGATTTAGAATTTTAAAACATTCCAAAGAATTTCAATTCCTTTAAATGGAAACCTTTTAACTAGGGCTGGGTGATTAATCGAAGAGTATTCAGAACCTTTAATCAATCAAATTTTTCCAGCTAAATTTTTTTATGACCCCAGATAAATAAAAGGACTAAGTCGAAAAAAAAATGAATGAATTTATTCCTTTTCTTTTCCCTCACGTGACCCCACTCTGTTTATACTTCTGCAGTTACTTTGCAGCCACATCTGACCTCTGGTCAAGTAGGATGATGAACCCGTTCTTGAACCTTACTTTGCACTACATTGACAATGACTGGAAGCTGCACTGAGATGCCTTGAGACGCCATATTTTCCATTACATAAAATTTTTTATTTACACTAAAATATACGTTTACGTTTACTTTTTTAAATATTATTTACAGGGTATGCAAGAGTTATTTTAGAAGAGATGCTGCTTATTTTCTACTTTTAATTTAAAAAAACAAAACATTGAAAATAATGAATTTTGTTTCCAAAAGTGCAACTTTTTTATTTTTGACTTTTTGTTTTATTTTCAACTTTCAGTTGTTCAACAAGTAATCACCTTCAGTTGATGTTCAATAAATAATCATAGATAGCAGATAGTGTGTGTGTTTCCTTTAATTATTTTAAAAATCAATTAATGCACCCTTCATTCAAACGCCTCTCACTTGTAATATTTGAGCATATTTACTCTACAGAACTTGTCAGTGAGCTATGAAGGCAAAAAATAATAATAAATTAATGAATGAATAAATGAATAAATGTATAAAATCATTGGTTCATTAATTGTAATCGAGTCAAAATGTTTAATTAATTGAGATTTAGTTTTTAGGCCAATTTGCCCAGCCCAACTTTTAATATTAACAATGATTACATTTACATGGACACCAATAATACGATTTTAATACGATTAATACAATACTTAGATTAAGAGTCTACCATGTAAACAGGGATTTTCGATTAACTTCATCTGATTAAGGTCATGGCGCCACGGTGGCGTAGTGAGTAGCACGTTCGCCTCACAGCAAGTAGGTCGCTGGTTCGAGCCCCGGCTGGGTCAGTTGGCATTTCTGTGTGGAGTTTGCATGTTCTCCCCGTGGTTGCGTGGGTTTCCTCCGGGTGCTCCGGTTTCCCCCACATCCAAAGACATGTGGTATAGGTGAATTGGGTAGGCTAAATTGTCCGTAGTGAATGAGTTTGAATGGATGTTTCCCAGAGATGGGTTGCAGCTGGAAGGGCATCCGCTGCGTAAAACATATGCTGGATAAGTTGGCGGTTCATTCCGCTGTGGCGACCCCAGATTAATAAAGGGAAAAAGCCAACAAGAAAATGAATGAATGAATGAATGATTAAGGTCATAATCGAACTAAACAGAAATGGAATTAAGACATGTAGAGTATGCCGATTTTAGTCGCATTATTGAAGTGCCGCAATCAAACTATTACTGTCGTGTAGGATTAATCGCAACATTTTGCAACAGGATAGTCTATACACACACATGGCCGTTTGGCACTATTCTCTGACCTACCGAGTCAGTAAAAGACCACAGACACACACATCGCATAATGCAGAGGTTTTTTTTTTCCCCATACAGCGTGCGTAAACAAATTCCATTGAAACTACACTCTTCCAGCAGATCATACTCGCATCCAGCATCTCGTTTGTCACGGGGGCATGCATGAAACGTTCCTGAATGAAAGTGAAAGTGCCAAACTGCAGTTAAAATCGACAATTTTTTTTTTTAACACTCAAAATTACATGAAACTATGGAGGAAATGTGGATAGCGCGGGTGACGCAATGATGTTAATCGACTTATGTGCTGTAACATGTAAAACAGGATTATAAAAAGGAACATTCAAAAAGCAACTCATGTAAACACCATAATCATATTGTTGTCTTATTTAGATTAAGGCAAATAATTCCATTACTGATGTCCATGTAAACGTAGTGATTGTTTTGCTTACTCTTACTTTTGATCAGTTTGACTGCTGAATGCATCCCTACTGATTGGAAAATATCAATTTAAAAAAAATGTACTGAAATCACATTTTTAATAAATATATCTGTAGAATTACTCGAAACTCGAACCATTTCTCATGATACAAACATTTCAAAACCCGAAATTCTCATATTTAAAAAAAAAATGCATAATGTTCTGCACAATGTCTGGCTGCACTTAAATCTGCCAAATCTCGCAGTCCAGACCTTTTAACATTCCTCTAATTCCTCCAAAACTAAGTGAACTGCGATTCACATTCTTTCATATCTTTACATTCATTTTTAAAAGAACGAAATAAAAAATCATCTAGATTTGATACTTGAGAACTCAATTAGATCTCCTGAGTTTTAAAAGATCTGAGCAATATCGCTTCCCTCTGGGCTTGTTCGTAGTTAAAGGGATCAATTAAATGATTGAGGAAAGCTTTTCATAAACATTCGTTTACAGTAACGGCACAATGGACTCTTTAAAATGCTGCAGCATCTTGTGCTTCTGCTCAAAATAAACCACAGTTTGCTTCTGAACATGTAATTACAGTATTGATGAGCAGTGGAGAAACTGCACACATAACATCTGAATGCATCACATCCTCCACACACAATCTCCAGTTAAATAACGGCATCTTCGGTATCATGAGCAGGCCAGTATATGAGCTGATTTCAGGGTATTTAAATGTGATGCTCAACAAATACAGAATTAATACATCATATACTACTCTGAAGTCTTTACAAGACAAAAAAAGAGGGTTTTTGTTGTCTATGTAAGGATGTCTAAGTCTCATCAAACCCCGAGAACTGACAAGACCACGAGAACGGTCAGGCACTAAACCAATAAACTTTTTAAATCTGAAATCTTTATCTAATCTTTAAAATCATTAAATCTTTAAATTAATGTTTAATTCTTTTTTTCTTTGCTCTGTTGTAATTATCTATGCTTATATTTTGTTTATTAATTTTAAGCATGATTCACTCCCCTACAGACTCATCCCAAATCAATCAAAATTAGCCAATTCTTTTTAAATAGAGACTGCTAAAACTCAAAAAAAAATTCAATCTGCTAAAACTGTATTCATATCGCAGTATATATTGCAAAAAACTAAATATAACTATGTCTTATTTTACTAATATTGTGCAGCCCTAATTATGCTAACTAAAATTAAATCAAACTAATTCTGAGTGTGCCTCATACAGGTGAGTGGGTATAACAAACCACCTGTAGAAAACACTCTTTTATCTCTCTGACACTTTAACCCACACTTGTACCAGTTTTTGCACATTTGCACTAGACACAGGTGAGTTGGGTTGACAAACCACCTGTAGATAACACACTCTTTCATCTCTCTTACACTAACCCACACTTGCACTGTTTTTGCACTAGATACAGGTGAGTAGGGTTGACAAACCACCTGTAGATAACACACTCGTTCATCTCTCTGACACTTTAACCCACAACTGGCACCAGTTTTTGCAAATTTGCACTAGACACAGGAGAGTGGGGTTGGCAAACCACCTGTAGAAAACCCACCCTTTCATCTCTCTGACACTTTAACCCACACTTAAACCAGTTTTTGCACATTTGCACTAGACACAAGTGAGTGGGTTTGACAAACCACCTGTAGAAAACACTCTTTTTATCTCTCTGACACTTTAACCCACACTTGCACCAGTTTGTGCACATTTGCACTAGACACAAGTGAAAGGTTGACAAACCACCTGTAGAAAACACACTCTTTCATCTCTCTGACATTTTAACCAACACTTGCACCAGTTTGTGCACATTTGCACAAGACACAGGTGAGTGGGTTTGACAAACCACCTGTAGAAAACACACTC
>CAIGQQ010031697.1:1615358-1625483 GCA_903798035.1 Danio albolineatus
ATAAATTTACATATATAAAGACCAGGGCTTGACATTAACCTTTTTGATTACCAGCCACTGTAGCTAGTAGATTTCCAACGCCATTTTCACAAGCCACAATTGTTGTTGTTGTTGGGAAAATATATTTTATATGAATAAATTTGACTTTGGCATGCTAAAATTACTTGATTTAGAATTTATGTTATGTCCACATGCCTCCTTGTTCATTTAACTTTTTTGTGTGTTGTATTTGAGCTTGTTTAATGTGCATGCGCAAATGGGTTGTGGTTTCATTTCATGGGTTGCGTTTTTATTTTACATTACTTTTATAACACAAAATTCAGGATTTACCAAATTTATCTCTGACCACACAAAAAATAAATAAATAATTATTTCTCAGCCACAATTTTTAAGTAATGTGTCAAAACAAGCAAAATATAAATGTATACATGCACTTTTTAATCAACAAAACTTTTCTTTAAGAAAAAAATGTACATTCAAAAAATTATTATTCTCATGTATCTAAAACTATGCGCGGTAGTCTGTCCTGGCTAAATATCTCAGATCACCAGTTAACTACACATAAATGAGGAATTAATCTCATATTAAAACAATGTTATTGTAAAAATGACAATTAAACCATATTAACAAAAATTACTGTAAGTAAAAGCAGGCATGCATGTGTGTGATAATGAAGGGCCGATCACGGGCACATGGTTAACATTAAGCCCGTTAATAATCTGTTCAAAGAATAGTTAAAGCAAAAGCGGCAACTACTGCTGCTTACAAAAAAGTCATTTAAAAGAAGAAACATCTGTAGCTCTTGAAAGTAGCAGGACTGTTGGTTCACGAGCATCCCATTTTGTTCGGTCTATTTCATAGAGAACCGATCGTACCTGTTGCATTTCCAGGCATGGTTGCTTCACGCAAGGAAACAGGAGTGTGCATGCTTTTAAAACATTACCTGTGCATGAGTAATCATCCTCTCGTTCGGTATTCACCTGCTTTGTTTTGCTCGCGTGAACAATTATTTTGTAGCACTTTTTCTCAATTCTAAGATAGCATTTGCACGTGTATTGGGCCATCCTTATTGTCTAAACCTGCTTTTAAGAAAACTACAATTGAACATTTGTTTCAACCAGCCAAAGTGGCTAGTAGGAGTGTGTTTAACCCCACCACAGCTGAAATCTACCCGCATTAGGCGGGGGCTGGTGGGTGTTAACGTCAAGCCCTGCTAAAGACTCATCATCTTCTTTGCATATGGCTTTAGGCGGCATTATGCCAATATCTCAACAAGCACGTACTGTAGACATTTGCAGAAATTATATCTGGAGTAGAATCTAAGTATTTTAGGCTTTTCTTGAGTCTGCTATATACACTCTCAGAAATAAAGGTACAGGAGCTGTCACTGGGGCAGTACCTTTACAAAAGATACATATTAGCACCCAAAAAGGCCACAGTGGTACCTCAAAGGTGCATATTAGTGGCCATATGTACCTTTCAGATACTATTTTGGACCCTTCAGGTACAAATATGTATCTTTTGAAAAGGTACTTCCCCAGTGACAGCTCTTGTACCTTTATTTCTAAAAAAATAGTAGAATAGAGAATATATATATATTATGGGCTGATATAACGTTAAACCCATTAATAATCTGTTCAAAGAATAGTTAAAGCGAAAGCGGCAACCACTGCTGCTTACAAAACAGTCATTTATAAGATAAAAAACATCTGTAGCTCTTGAAAGTAGCAGGACTGTTGGTGCACGAGCATCACATTTTGTCCGGTCTATTTCACAGAGAACCGATCGTACCTGTTGCGTTTCCAGGCACGGTTGCTTCATGCAAGGAAATGGGAGTGTGCATGCTTTTAAAACGTTACCTGTGCGCGAGTAATCATCCTCTTGTTCGGTATTCACCTGCTTTGTTTTGCTCGCATGAACACAATTATTTTGTAGCACTGTTTCTCGATTCTAAGATAGCATTTGCACGTGTATTGGGCCATCCTTATTGTCGAAACCTGCCACTGTCGAAACTGTCACTGGGGCAGTACCTTTTCAAAAGATACATATTTGCACCCAAAAAGTCCACAGTGGTACCTCAAAGGTGCATATTAGTGGCCAAATGTACCTTTCAGGTACCATTATGGACCCCTCAGGTACAAATAAGTATCTTTTGAAAAGGTACTTCCCCAGTGACAGCTCTTGTGCCTTTATTTCTGAGAGTGTAGAATAGAGAATATATATTTTATGGGCTGATATAAAAGATTATGCATGCACAAACATATAGTAACACACTGAACGAAAACATCTCCCATGCTTTTTTATTTATATAGTTCTAGAGTGTGAGAGACATGCACAGCAGGACAAATACTTCTTTCAGCTCACCCTGAGATTTATGTTTTAGAAACGTCAAAATCCTGCTAGTAAGCAAAAAATAAATCCGAGCACTTTCACGGAATCGGGTTATACTTGTTATTTGTAGCCAACAAAATAGCAGAATTGGGGGGTTGCATCAGAGCGACGGGGGATTTGCTCTGGCCTGCAGCTGGAGGTATAGCCACTATGAACTTCCCCAATGCAATTTCATGGTACAGCCTATATAAGATTGCATGCAAACATGTCTGGGGGTAACATTCGTCCACAGCAGAAATAGCAATTGTGATGTGAAAAACATCTGCAAGCTAAGCATAACACACCTCAATTCTGGAGCAGAGAGAGGCTCAGCCAGAAGAGAAGTGGGTAAATGTAGCACAGATTAACTAAATGGGTTACTGCATGCCTACAAAAAGTAACTTTCAATTTTTTTATAAGCATGTAATCAAATGCCTTTAAGAGTCATACAAACGGAGTGACATAAAATTTGTGGGTTTTTTTGAAGATTAATTATATTGTGATCATTTCTGGAGTTGAATCATTGAATCATTGATCATTGGTGTCGAATTTGAGGAATTTTACAGACTATAAAATGTAGCTAGAAAAATAAATAAGCTGCATATTTTCAACATGATCACATATCAAAATTCATAATTTAATATAATATAATTTAACATAATATAATATAATATAAAATAATATAATATAATATAAAATAATATAATATAATATAATATAATATAATATAATATAATATAATATAATATAATATAATATAATATAATATAATATAATAGAAAAAGTCAGTTCTCATAAAGTATTGTTAATAATATTAATGAATAAAAATGTGATGAATAAAATCCATCTGATAATGCAATTTAATAATATAACTAGTATAATATAGCAAAACGTAACTTTGAAAAAATATATTAATACATAATAAAACCCTTTTAAGAGTCATACAAATGGAGTGGAGTTTTGTACTATATTGTAAGAATTTCTAGAGCAGAGCATGTGTCAAATAGTTACAGACTATGTAATGTAAAGGAATTAATATTAGACAGCTAGAAGAATAAATAAACTGCATCTTTTCAACATGATCACAAATCAAAATTCATAATTGGAATGGGACGGGACAAAGAGTGTGTGTGTAAAATTTGAGGAAAGTTACAGACTATATAAATGTAAAGGAATTAATATTATACAGCTAGAAGAATAAATAAACTGCATCTTTTCAACATGATCACATATCAAACTTCACAGTGGAGGTGTGGCATGATGGATATGATATGATATATGATTTGAAATGATATGTATTAGGATATATAATATGATATATGATATTATATCTGATATGATATTATATGATTTGATATGATACATGATATGATATATGATATATATGATATATGTTATGATATATGATATGATATATGATATATATGATACAATACATGATATGATATATATGATTTATGATATGATATGATGTATGATATGATGTATAATATGATATAATACGATGTAATTGGCCAAAGGTCTGATAAATCTTTATTATTATTAATATTAATGAATAAAAATGTGATCAATATAGACCATTTTGAGGCATAATAATAATAAATAATAACAACGGTCCCAATGTATTTCCTGTTTAACATTCTTCATTTCTGTAGCTTCCGAGAATTCAAAATCAACATATTGATAACTGATGTTATGATGGCAGTTTTAACGTTAAGTTTTGCTTGAGTTGCCTCTTATTACAGTTATGAAATAGTTGCAATAGTGTTGCAATTTATTGATATAACTAGTATAATATTACAAAATGTAACTTTGAAAAAATGTATTAATATATGTAAGAGTGTTAAACTCTTTACAAATAGAGTTTTTTTTTTTGGTAAATGTACTATATTGTAATAATTTCTGGAGCAGAGCATGTGTCAAATTTAAGGAAAGTTACAGACTATATAATGTAAAGGAATTAATATTAGACAGCTACAAGTATAAATAAACTGCAACATGATCACATATCAAAATTCAATAATATCATATCATATCATATCATATCATATCATATATCATATAATATAATATAATATAATAAAATATAATATAATATAATATAATATAATATAATATAATATAATATAATATAATATAATGTAATATAATATAATATAATATAATATAATATAATATAATAATATATCATTCATTCATTCATTCATTCATTTTCTTGTCGGCTTAGTCCCTTTATTAACCCGGGGTCGCCACAGCGGAATGATCCGCCAACTTATCCAGCATATTTTTTACGCAGCGGATGCCCTTCCAGCCACAACCCATCTCTGGGAAATAATAATATAATATATCACATAATATAAAACAAAATAAATAACAAAAAAATCAGTTCTGATAAATTTTTAATATTATAAAAATATATAATAAAATAAAAATGAAAAATGCTATCAATATAATCTGACAATGTAATTTCATGGTGCAGCTAATATAATATTACAAAGTGTAACTTTAAAAAGGGCTTTATTATATATTAGTACAAATTTTCAGAGTCATACAAAAGGAGTGACACCGATAAAATTAGTCAATTGTTTTCTTTTTGGTTTTTTTTGTAAATGTACTATATTGTAACAATTTCTGGAGCAGAGCATGTGTCAAATTTGAGGAAAGTTACAGACTATATAATGTAATGGAATTAACATTAGACACCCAGAAATATATAATAATAATTATAATATATAATATAAGTCACAGAAAAATATAATATAATATAATATAATATAATATAATATAATATAATATAATATAATATAATATAATATACTTGAGTAAAATATCAGTTTTGATAAATCTTTAATATGGTAGAAAATAAATTATGAAATAAAAATGAAAAATGTCATGAATATAACCCATCTGACAATGTAATTTCATGGTACAGCTAGTATAATATTACAAGCAAACATGTCTGGGGGTAATACTAGTCCACAGAAGGGGGGAAAAAAAGATGTGGAAAAACATCTGCAAGATGATTCTAGAGCAAAGCATCAAACCAAGCACATTATTTTCTACATAACAGATTAAGCTAGACTGCATAATGAGCGCTTGCAACCCATTTCCCAACACCGTCTGCAAATGAATGTGCAAATCATGTCAAGACCCCACATTAAAACATATAGCCCACACTTAAGTCATGCAACTCATACTACATCGTGAGCGAAGTTAAACACAAGGCCCCTGTGGGCTACATAAGGCTGTGAAGGAACGCTCTAGACTTGCTTCTGTCATCTTTAATACGGCTTTGAACACGGCTGAGGTAGGACGCGCGCTACTTGGACATTTCAGGCTTTGATTCGGGCTTCATTAGCATAGATTAAGAGTGAGAAAGCTCGAGTTATCCAAGGATGCTGTGCAGGAGGTTCTGTTCTCTCTCACTTACTCGCTTTCCTTCGGCTTAGTTCCTGATTTATCAGGGATCGCCAAAGTAGAATGAACCATCAATTACTCTTGCATATGTTTTATATGGCAGATGCCTTACTGTTCCGTGAAACTAAGAATTTTTAAAGGGATAGTTCACCTAAAGATGAAAATTCTGTAATCATTTATTCAGCCTTTATTTGCTCCACACCTTTAGGAGTTCTTTACTTCTGTTAAGCCAACGCAAGTTTATTTATATACTGTAGCACATTTATTATACAATGGTAATTTAAAAGACTTTACAAAAACAAGAATAAAAGAGACAAGGAACTAAAAACAAATAATAAAAGTGATTAAAAACAAATAAAAACAGATTAAACTGTTTAACGGGTTATAAAATAATGAAAAAGAAAAGAAAGGCATAATCAGGGGTGGATTGCCATCTGGCAATGGACCATTTTTTTAAAATGTGGGCCGATTAGCTTTAAAAAAATATATATATATTGTTTTGTATTGTTTTTATATGCAGACAGCTTTTCTCTCTTGCAAGATGTGAATATTTTGATAATGATAATAATAATAATAATAATAATAATAATAATAAGCCACGGTGGCGTAGTGAGTAGCACGTTCGCCTCGCAGTAAGAAGGTTGCTGGTTCGAGCCCCGGCTGGGTCAGTTGGCATTTCTGTGTGGAGTTAGCATGTTCTCCTTGTGGTTGCGTGGGTTTCCTCCGGGTGCTCAGGTTTCCCCTACAAGTCCAAAGACATGTGGTAGAGGTGAATTGGGTAGGCTAAATTGTCCATAGTGTATGTGTGTGAATGTGAATGTATGGATGTTTCCCAGTGATGGGTTGCAGTTGGAAGGGCATCCACTGTGTGGATAAGTTGGCGGTTCTTTCCGCTGTGGCGACCCCAGATTAATAAAGGGACTAAGCCGAAAAGAAAATTCATGAACAAATGAATAATAATAATAATAATAATAATAATAATAATAAATGTTAAGTATTTGGCCCAATTGGCGATGAACGGCTGGTTTCGATATGGGCTGACCCAATCCGACCCAATCAGAGGTTACGCGGACGTAATCAAAATCTGGCAAGAATGTCAAACCAACAGTGAGTGCAACACAAGCTAGTTGTCATCTTACCTGACCAGAGATTATGTGGCTGCAAAGTGGCCACAGAAGAATAAATCAGCCTCAAACTTTAAAGGCTGATTTGTACATCTGCATTGAGTGATCGGCGTGACCCACGGTGCCTGCCTTGCGTGTAGCCGTGCATTGATATACTTCAGCGTGCTGTTTGTGTTGCTCTGTAATAACACTTTCGAAACGCTAACTGGCAGTGGGTTTTTATGGTTCTCTGTATCGAGTTTCTTCATGGGGGTTGTGTTTTTTCTGGATGTTACTGTAATGTACAAGAAGCTAAAACTCATTTAGAAGCGGGAACAGGCAGATGTGCAACAACTTTAATCATAAGGTAAACACAAAATAGCTCCTCCACTGACTCGATAGTCCAATACTATTCGCCTTATTCTGCAATACGGAAGGCCTTTTTCCATGATTCTTTTAGGACTTGCGATTCATTTGCGATTAACAGCTAGAAATAACAATCAGCAAAAAGCAGTTAAAGTACTCGCTCTACAAACAAGTATGTTTACGACAATACATAAAAACATTTTTAAAAATACCAGTTTGTGAAATCGCACAGCTGTTTTTAGGCTAAAAACCAATGCAAGTAAATGAGACCATGAAGTCCTAACCCATGCTCCAATGGCTCTGCTCTTATGTGGAAAAAATAAGGTCAATACTGCACCATACAGTAGAAACCAGGCATTAACTTTGTATAATGAGCACTGCAACATTTTAAGCCAATTACCAACACAGTCCACAAAGCATGTCAAGACCCTGATTAAAACATATAGCTCGCACTGAACTCAAGTAAGCATCTGCATCTTTTTATACTACATCGTGAGCGAAGTTAAACACAAGGCCCCTGTGGGCTACATAACGCTGTGAAGGAACGCTCTAGACTTGCTTCTGTCATCTTTAATACGGCTTTGAACATGACTGAGGTAGGACGCGCGCTACTTGGACATTTCAGGCTTTGATTTGGGCTTCATTAGCATAGATTAAGAGCGAGAAAGCGCAGGGAAGCTGGGCTGGAGGTTCTGCCTCCGCTAACAATCTGCATTGGCCTTCCCTGCCAACAATGGGCTCCATCTGAAGGTCTGGTTCAAAGATGAGAGAGAGAGCATTACACGAGCTCATTAGCGATGCACTTTGCGAGGTCTCGTCTGCCCCCACGTTCTGCCTGCTGGCCAATTTAATAACTAGCCACTCTCACCTCGTCTGATCCGCGGCGCTTTCTGAATTCCAGGCAAGTCCCTTCTACAGTCCTTCCAATTTAGTCTGTTAGCCGCCAAGGTGCTCCGGCCATTTTCAACCCATCTGGAAGCACTGATCTCGCAGTTCTGTCTTCTGGCGAAGGTCGTTGAGCATCTCTCAATGATATTTCTTTGTGACTTGGAAAAGTTTGAGCGGCAGAGTGTCTGAGATTGCTGGAGAAAAAGATAAACAGTGAGTGAAAAGATTGCTTTGTTATGTCAGGGCCTTGGACATTTTTTTTAAGGAGAGACACTGTAGGGGAAAACACTTTTTCATGTCAGTTTTGAGATTATGGGCTTTTCATACAGGACTTTTTTCAGTCTAACCTAAAGAACACTTCCTAAAAATCTCTATTAACTGTGTCGGTAACATGTCGGAACATTATCAATGTTCATAAGACCGTCATAAAACCTTTGTAATCATGATGTGAGGCATGTCATAAATGTGAATTTGATTTTATGCATGCTTATTATAACTGTTATTAAGACTCATTTATTTAGTTTGCTTAGTTACAGTATGTCATTTTAAATACAAAGATGACTTTTAATGACAAAAAAATGCATCACAACCAAAGTCTTCATCTGTCATGTCAACTTGACATTACCAAGAGAACATAACTTGTCATAAATCTGTCATAAACATGATTGTCATGAGGCATTATAATAGTGTCGTGAATCTTTTTCTGATCACTTTTTCAGTGAAACAAACTGCATTTGTCATTAATATGTCTAATTATGTGTCATTACTCTGTCAAATAATTTGTAACTGAGTCATTAATATTAATGAGGTTTTAATGACAAATTCAGCTCATACCATTGTAGTTGAGGTCAATAAATATATGAATGATGCTGTTACGAAGTTCATGACACATTTATAATGGCTTTATGGCAATCATGTTTATGACAGATTTATGACAGGGCTTTGTTGTCTTGGTAATGTCAAGTTGTTGTGACAAAGACAGGTTGTGATGTATTTGTTTACGTCAAGTTTTCATGATGTCATCTTTGCATTTAAAATGTCATTTAATGACAGTTGTTATAAAGTGTGCATAAAATCTTATTCATGTGTCATGTCATTAGGGGTGTAACAGATCACAAATCTCACGGTTCGGATTACATTAAGGTTTTTCAGTCACGGTTCGGACCATTTTTCAGATCAGCCAAAAAGGTAATTTGCTTTCCATTTTTTTCCAAAAACAGTACTGCAAGACACTTTTGAGATTATGGGCTTTTCATACAAGACTTTTTTTCAGTCTAAGGTAAAGAAAACTTCCCAAAAAATCTCTATTAACTGTGTCGGTAAAATTTTACTTAAAGGAATGTTTATAAGACCGTCATAAAACCTTTATAATCATGATGTGAGGCATGTCATAAATGTGAATTTGATTTAATGCATGCTTATTATAACTGTTATTAATACTCAACTGCTCTGTAATGTCATTTTAAATACAAAGATGACTTTTAATGACAAAGAAATACATCTCAACCAAAGATTTTCATCTGTCATAAGTTGACATTATCAAATTAACACAACTTGTCATAAATCTGTCGTAAACATGATTGTCATGAGGCATTATAATTGTGTCATGAATATTTTTTCTGATCAGTTTTTCACTGAAACAAACTGCATTTGTCATTAATATGTCTCATTAAGTGTCATTACTCTGTCAAATAATTTGTAACTGAGTCATTAATATTTAACGAGTTTTTAATGACAAATTTAGCTTGTACCATTGTACTTGAGGTCAATAAATATATTAATGATGCTGTTACGAAGTTCATGACACATTCATAATGGCTTATGACAATCATGTTTATGATAGATTTATGTCAGGGCTTTGTTGTCTTGATAATGTCAAGCTGTCATAACAAAGACAGGTTGTGATGTATTTGTTTGTCAAGTTGTCATAATTCCATCTTTGCATTTAAAATGTCATAACTGAGCAAATGACATTTAATGA
>CAIGQQ010031697.1:1625493-1636372 GCA_903798035.1 Danio albolineatus
TATTCATGTGTCATGTCATTAGTGGTGTAACAGATCACAAATCTCACGGTTCGGATTACATTAAGGTTTTTCAGTCCCGGTTCGGACCATTTTTCAGATCAGCCTAAACGGTAATTTGCTTTCCATTTATTTCAATAACAGTACTGCAAGACACTTTTGGTTGTAACAAACAGAGAGACACTGTAGGGGAAAACACCTTTTCATGTCAGTTTTGAGATTATGGGCTTTTCATACAGGACTTTTTTCAGTCTAACGTAAAGAAAACTTCCCAAAAATCTCTATTAACTGTGTCGGTAACACTTTACTTGAAGGAATGTTCATTAGACATCATGTGAGATATGTGATGAATGTGAATGAGATTTGATGCATGCTTATTACAACTGTTATTAAGAGTTATTTGCTCTGTTATGACTTAAGAGCAGAAATGACATTTAATGACAAACAAATACATCACAACCGGGTTTCATCTGTCATGACAATTTGACATCACCAAGAAAACAAAACTTGCCATAAATCTGTCATAAACAAGATTGTCATAAGGCATTATAATTGTGTCACAAATCCTTTTCTGATCAATTTTAAGTGTCATTACTCTGTCAAATAATTAGTAAGTGAGTCATGAATATTTAATGAGATTTTAATGACAAATTCAGCTTGTACCATTGTAGTTGAGGTCAATAAATATATGAATGATGCTGTTATGAAATTCATGGCATATTTCTAATGGCTTTATGACAATCATGTTTATGACAGATTTATGACATTATGACAGGGCTATGTTGTGTTGATAATGTCAAGTTGTCAGGACAGACTGATTGTGATGTGTGATGTATTTGTTTGTCATATTCAAACATTGTTGTCATCTTTGCATTTAAAATGTCTTAACTGAACATAATGAGTTATTATAATGCATAAAATCGTATTCATGTGTAACGTGTCATTAGTGGTGTAACAGATCACAAATCTATCAGTTTGGATCATATTATGCTTTTTTAGTCACAAATCTGACCATTTTTCGGATCGGACAAATGTAATTTGTTTTCCATTTAAACTGCAAGCAACTTTTGGTTTTAACAAACAGAATTTAGAACCTGTATTTTTATTAAAAATGAAATGAATTATTAAATTATTAAAAATATAATTTATTATTAAAAATAATCAGCTGAATAAAATTAAATTGTTAAATATTCAGTACTGTGAAAAATTCACTGTTACTACTACTGTTGCTGATAATGCTGATAATGTATAAATCTAACATAATTTTTTGTACAACCCAAGTTTATTTTCAGTATCATTTTCAATAAATGACTTTTTTCAAACACAGATTTGAATGCAGTGATTCGAAGGATTATTAAACATACGCAAATCACCATCATTTATAATTTATGTTGCGTGGTTGTTGAGACCTCGATCTTTAATGATTAATTAAATGACAGATGCATTAATGCATTGACTAAACAGATAGAAAACACCTTTAATAACCTAAGAAACCCACCACATCCCAAATAACCTACCACAACTTCTTCTGTCATCATTCTATTTTACAAGAAAGCCTAAATGCTTTCATACATGTGATTCAAATGATGCAAGAGGCGATTTATCTGCGATTGTAACAGATTTAATAAAGAAAAAAGTATTAATCCGTAGGTCATGTGTGTTCCAAACCATGGTTTGTAATCCGTACGATTTCTTAAAATTTGTATTTTCACCTAAACGGAGCCAGTCATTTCTACTTCAGCAGCACTGACACTCACCAAACTTCAGTATTTTAAGCTTTTTACAGAAATATGTGCATACATAATTTGACTGATTATCCACATTTCATAAAAAAAAAAACTTTAAAAAAAGTGTATTTTCTGAATTCTGAAATGATAAAAAGGCATTTGTTGATTTGTTTGCTGTTTTTTCAGGAGAGTGGTCTGTCATACCTGGAGGACACATCTGTTTAGCTGTCTGGCAGTCGCTGTGCTGGCTCAGAGAGGGACGTGTGTCATTTGAAATCTGCCATCATTGCTCGAGGCCTCTCAGTTCTGGGAAGGGAAGTTGTTGAGCCAATCACTTGAGCCGTAATTGGCATGTGAATAATCACTTGAGAGCTGCCGGAAAAAGACAGACGACGGCACAAGAACATGAAAGCAGACAATATACAAATATAGAATTAATGAAATTATATTACGGTGCATAAGCACAGATTAAAACGTTTGATCGAAGCCCTATTTTCACAATTCAATTAGATTATTATTATAAATGTGCAAAAAACATTACTGGTGTCCATCTGGCGATAAAAACAGATGATGCTACAAGACCATGAAAGTAAACAATATATAAATATAGAATTAATAAAATTGTATTACAATGTAAAAGCACAGATTAAGAATTTAAATCTAAGCCCTAATTTTGAAATTCAGTTAGGTCATTTTTATAAATGTTCAATAAAAAACATTACTGGTGTCCATCTGGAAATAAAAAATAAAAAAATAAAAAAAAATGTTGCAAGGCGCATTCTGAAAACATACCCCTATATACATTTCTGGAGATCATAAATTACATAGCCAGAGGAACGTATGGCTGTATTTCATCTTTAAAACCAATGCTACGGAGTGGTATGATGCCATTTCTTTTCACACTTGCCAGCTGAGCGCTTACCTCTGTGTGAACGGCTTTTCTGCTGTCACCAGTTTGTTGCGTAGCTCGTCGTGTACATCATGAGATTTGAGACACAGAGAAGAGTTGACCATGACTACGGGATTCAAGTCTGGTGAAGAACGGTTCCAAAAAGCAGACAAGACAACAGCCAAAAATTTAAATAAACAAGTAAATGACAGGGTGAGAATGTGGTAAAATCTTAAAACGAGGTGAAAATCAGGCAAGGGGTTTTCTTTTTCTGGATTGCTTTTGAAAACACTATCAGTTGGGTTTATGTAAGTGGGAGGGCTCCGGTCAATCGATGCTTTCTATCAGTCAGTCTATCTCTCAGTCAGTCAACAGCGGCCACTGGGGAATTTACTCAAAAAGAGCAGACATGAATGGCATTCACGAGATAAATTTGAGATCTGAAAAAAAAAAAAAAAAAAAAAAAAAAAATCGAGCATTGCAGCTTCTGGTGAATTAAAGAACACAAAAACTGCAAAAAAAAAAAAAAGTAGCTCCTGGGACATATTTGACACTCTCCAGAACTCTATATAGGGGTGCCTTATCGGAATGAGTCTGGGTTGAAACAAAGGCCCTGATATATTTGAAGTTCAGACAAAGCAAGTTTCTGTCTGCTGAAATGGCTCAGACTTGCATTATAGTCTGTAACTAGAGTTAAAATCTGCATGAACCAGAAGCTGCAACTTTTTTTCCCCCCATATCATGATGCAGTTCTTAGAGAAACAGAATATTAATTTTTTAACATTTACAATAGTTACTGACAAAACGTAAAAGAGTTACATTTCATCATGAGATCAGGCTGGTTTGTTGTCATAATGCTTTCAAATGGAGAGTTGGAGGGGCATGGCTAAATGTTAACCACGCCCAATACCTCAATCTGAGAATTTAACTAAAAACAAACAGGAAGTGTATCTTCAGATTTAAATTTTAGATTACTTGGGTATTTTTTATGACATCCACAGATGAATCGTTCACCACAAAACTAGCAATGTGAGCTAACAAAATCAGTATAGTTTTGAGTTCATGTGTACTTTAAAGGCAAATTTTCTCACCATTTATTCTCACTTAAGTGGTTCTACATTTATTAATTTCTTTCTTCTGTTGAACACAAAACAAGATATTCTGAAGGATGTTAGAAAAAAGCAGCCATTGACATCTATAAAGAAGTTGTGTTCAATGGGAGAATGAAGGTGGGAGATGAGTAAATGATGACGATTTTTATTTTGAGTGAACTATCCCTTAAAGCCTTGTCTGTGAATCTGGGGAAAATACATTAAAATGTAAATGTAAATACAGTAGCAAACAGGCTTTCCAGGTCTAGTTTATGGCAGGATCTCTCTTGGAAATGCAAAAACTGATGGAGAGAATGCTACATTTTCATAAAAACAAACAATTGCTTTCTTATCTGATAAATAGGCAAGACATTGGCCAGATATCCTGAAGTAGACAAGAGTTGATCCAAGCCTGGGAGAGATTGGGCTTTGGATTGACTATCAACCATCTGAAATTTAACTCCAAGGCTTTGGCTTGTGATTGTTGTAAAAATTCATTAGCATCAGTAATGGCTGAATAATAGAGAAAAACCACAAGAATGCTCCATATCCATTTAAAACATCCCCAGTGAAAAAATACTGTAGTAATTTATAGTAAATTCTACAGTGTTTTTTAAGCATACTATAGAAAAGTGTTTGAATTAATCTGTTGGGGTAATGTAATAGTTGTTGTGGTAATAAAACAGATATAGTAATAAACAAATTACCCAATGTTGCACCACAATACACTACAGTTTGCTAAAAAAAAATAGAGCATTTATTAACGTTTATCAGTCCATTATGATTAACAATACACTAGGCTGTTGCATTCGTTAACAGTGTTGTAAATGCTGTAACATATACAGTGTAAAATTCACTTTGCAATAGTTTGGTTCAAAAACACTATAGTATTTACTGTACATTAAATTACTAAACTATTTTGAAGGGGGCATGCTTTTGTGCTCAGTAAACATCCAAGTCTTTCACATACATTTGGAATAAGCATGTGTAAGTAATATACAACATCCTCATCTTTTTTCCGAGTTTGTTAGTTGAGATGTAGAACGCAGGGAAAGCGTCCGCATAGAGAGACACTGAAGCGCTGCTGAAGATTGTGGCTGTTTACAGCGGTTTGACTGATAATCATGAATTTGTATCTAAATTGTTAGCGGCGCCAAACCGCATTTCTCATTGTTTACATCATCGCTACAACATACGTTTAACACTAGAAACTGTGCCTGTAGTTGATCAGTTTTAACAAATAAAAACACTTACAGGTTGTGGCTCGCTGCCCACAGCTTAGTCAGTTGGAGGAGTTTTAGCTGAATCCAGCACTGAACTGGGAGAGATTCTGGAAGTTCTCCTTTGTCAAATGCTAGCTATATATTTTTTTATAATTTTCTGGAATATAATTAAATTGTAAGCACTTCTCTCTTTGTGTCGTGTCCTTTGGAAGCCCAAATGCAGAAACAGAAGAAGCTTTGTGGAAATAGCAGCATTTAGAAGGCATTTTAGCTTTCTCTGCTATAACATTACAGAACCTCTGGCCACGCCCCTTCACTGCGCAGGGTGTGTGCGCAAGGTGAATGTACTTAACCAGAAGTATTTTTTTTGTCATCCCCTAATTCATTCACTGTAGGTTTGCTAAGCTAACTCTGTAAAAGCCAATGTCTCCCTTTGCATTGAAGATAGAGAATCTTGCATTCAGAGATGTTGTTTATGTTCACACAGCTACATTACACATCAACTAAAGTTTAAAATATGATATCTTAGTGGACCCACCACTTTAAAGTTATACTGGTAAGAGACTAAACAGATAAAATTAAGGATGTTTTTTAGGAAGAAAGGAGAGCCACAAAAGAAAAATATTGCCATCTCAAATTTTAAGTTGAATCAACTTAAGTTTAAAAGCTTGAAGTTTCTTTTAGTTGAAACCTGATTATGAATTAATGAGTTCAAGTAACAAAAATATTTGTTGTCACAACTGTCAAATCATTTTTACAGTGTACCAAAATACAATAACAGAATGGAAAAGAGCTAAATGACAAACTCTTTCTAACCAGAATGAGATTAATGTACCTTGCAACACACACCCTGTATATTAACAGCAATCAGATGAAAGTAGATATGATATAATAGTTGTGTTCTGAATTGTGCACTGTAGATTATGCATCCAGCTGTCCAGGACAGGGGTTTACAAAAAGTCTAATGCAAAACTCCAAATCTGAATTCATCAATTTCAATGGTCCAGAAAAAAAAAAACTGTTAACAAAACTTGATATTTATAAACATGCACGTACATAAATCAACCATTTAACAAAACAAATGCCTTGTCCATTTAGAAAATGCATTAAGTGCCAATGTGGCAAAATGACAAGTGACACTTCAATTAAGTATCAGCAATTGTTATGACCAAAACAACAAGAGGTAGGTCACAAATTACCATAGTGCAAAATACAAAGCAGTTTAATGTGATAAATGCACTTTCTGCATTCCATTAGCTGCCTAAGCTTGTTTTATATAGTAATGTTTGACATTTCTACTCTTCAACTATCTCACTACAAATAAAACAGAACCGTGTTGTCCTGGATTGGAACAAAATAAATGCATAACCCTCTGTACAATCATCTCCCAACTCATTTCTTCAATTCTCTTCTTTTCTGGAAACTGACATCCTTATTATTGTTATTTTTTACAGATTCAAACATTTACAAATGCTTGCCATTAAGGCAAACATCATATGCCTAGTTGATGTCATCACGTCAACAGCATCAAGCAGAAAAACCGCCTTTGTTTTCATTTAGGACTATCGCCAAAAAGACTACCAAGATTACAAGTGTAACATGCTTTAATTAAAGTAGTACATCCACATTTTTAATCCCTTACATACTGGAGCCTGAAGTCACAGCTACTGTACCTCCACTACACAAATAAATAAACATAAATGTCACCCTTTTTCATCTGAACAAACAGCAAAACAGTGTAGAAAAATAGTGTGGTCTTTAAAATACCTACATTTGTGTGGACGTGGACAGAGCCTAACAGCCCAAAAATAAAAGCATATTTATTCATCAATGTGAAAAATGTTGAAATCATCCAAACCATTACCACCTCTTCTGATTCAACCACCTGAGAAAGAAACCCAATCAATTGTAGAAACTGTTTAAGAACTTTTTTCTCCGATGCCAGCGCATCAAGCTTAAACCGGAGCATAAAAAATAACAGCAGAGTCTAATGACAATCCTCACAACAAGTGTCCAGCATGATGATGCTCCCAGAGACGCCTTGATGTAGCCCAGGTCATCTAAACATAAGCGTTCATCTGATGTGCCGCCCCGAAGCACAAAAGCAACACAGAGAAATGGAGGACTTCAGTGTGTTAATTCAGCAATAAATCACAGGGCAGCACACTGGGGGCTTGCCGAGGGAAACGCACTGATTGAACACTCATTGACTTTGCTGCAGTCTCACCATGAATATTTTACAGTTTTGTATGGTATTACAAAACACTGGACTGGAGAGTTATGGTCAGCTGTATATATTTAATGGGGAAGATGGGCAGAAGGTAACAAAAACATCTGAAGTTTTGCTGGAGGCTTGCGTATCCATGAAATACAGACAGAAGACAGAAGGAAAGACACTACTAAAAAAAAAAATAATAATAAAAAATGGAGGTGAGAGAATAAATGTGATTTTTTCATTCCGAAAACCAAGACTGTGTTCCGTAACATACAAAGTGGCCAAGGAAGGAAGCAATCTCTGAGAAGGTAATAATATAAAGCACTGCAAGGGGGGAAAAGGTAAACTATCACTGCAAAATGATTAAAAATGTACTGTTTTACCCAACATACATTAGTCAAAATTTAATAATGTCTTGTACAATTTAATAAATGCTTTTATTAAAGCCAAAGGTCAAAGGAGAATGACCAGACTGGTTCCAACTGAAAGAAAGGCAACAGTAAGTCAAATAATCACTTGTTACAACTGAGGTCTGCAGAAGAGCATCTCTGAACACACAATGTTCTGAATGCACAACACGTCCAACCTTGAGGCGGATGGGCTACAGCAGCAGAAGACCACACTGAGTGCCACTCCTGTCAGCTAAGAACAGAAAACTGAGGCTACAATTCACACAGGCTCACCACAATTGCACAACTAAAAATTGGAAAAATGTTGCCTGGTCTGCTGCAACCTGCTCATGAAAAAACACACTTAGCCCCCGTTTAAACGAATACAGCTTAGTTTTAAAATGGCACTTTAGAATGAAAACGATCCATATCCACACTGACATTTCATCTATCGTTTCTAAAAAGCCCTCAGTCCACACTATACCGCTGAAAACGCACATCAGATGGCCACACAAACTCTGTCATGCAGTCAGCAGGTGCTTTGAGCACAAAATCCCAGAGAGCAGTGCACGTCAGACAGTTTATCAAGGATGTACCACTGGATCGCGTCTTATTGAAGTTGTTAAAAGTGATATTTAATTAATCTTGCCTCTATTCAACTTAACTAAACTACTGTCTTTTGAATCTATCAGCGTCACAGCATTAGTATACTGCTTCAATCTTTCACTTTCACTTAGTAATCTTTGTAAACCATAGATACTGTTGTTTGTGCACCTTTTTTACCAACCAAGTTTGTTGACGCCATTATAAGGACACAGATCACTCTGCCTATAGAGTCCTGCAGATAAAGTAATTGACAGTGTGTAACTTTATTTATGATTTGGTTATAAAACAAAGACCATGCGGGTCAGGTACAGTAGGCTACAAATAATTAATTCATTATAAATTAATTACTCATAAATAATTAATTCACCGCCGCCTACGACGACAATGCCATCGTCCACCGCGATGATTCACATTAGACATCATACGATGCCAAATTGGTCGACATCACCCAACTCTAGTATAGACAATATACATATTGCTATATATAGATTAATACTGTATATAACATTATAACAATATAATAAAACATAACATTATAAAATGACAATAAAAATAAAATACACTGAAAGATTTTTAAAGGCTATAAAAAAAAATATTAGACCACTACAAATTATATTACGCTTTTAAATATTACAAAATAAATAATATTATTAATAATAATAATAATTTAAATAATAACAATAATAATAATAAGAAGAATAATAATAATAATAATAAGAAGAAGAAGAAGAATTTTAAACAATAATAATAATATAAATAATAACAATAACAAGTATAATAATAATTTAAACAACAACAATAATAATTTAAATAATAACAATAACAATAATAATAATATAAATAATAACTTAACAATAATAATAATAATTATTATTATTATTATTATTATTATTATTTTGTTTTATTTTATTATATTTTATTTTATTTTATTTTATTTTATTTTATTTTATTTTATTTTATTTTATTTTATTTTATAATTTACTAATATATTAATAATTTTTATTTATAATTATTATTTATTTTGTGGACTAATGAAAAATGTATGCTATGAAAAATTATATGATATGAAAAATTTGAAAAAAGAAAAAAAACAGTATTAAAAAACATAGACAAGGACATTATAGTATCATAAATTACAATATAACAACTAACAGACGAGGAAATTATAAACACATTTCACAGTCATGAAAAATCATAGCCATGAGTAAAATAAAAAAGTAATATAAATTATTAGAAATAATCTTACAAAAAGCCTTGAGATCCATAGCAATTATAATGCAACACATAACAATACGTTTGTGATCACGATACAACAGTCAACGTAAAGAAATTAAAGGCAACCAGCCACAATATTACAGTACCATGCTGTTAGTTTAGCAAGAAGCTATAAATAAGGTTTCCTGTGATGCCTAACACTCCAAAGTATAGTCACTAATGAGGTTTCATACCAGTTATGGTGCCGCCTTATAAGCCAGCTGCCTTTGTAGTCAGCAGACAGTAAGGCAGCTCGCAAGATTTTGAAAGAGAGCCAAAAGCAAGTCTCTTTTCCCACACGGAGACCCGCTGGTGAATTTTTAGTAGAGGCGTCCCGTTTTTATAGTGACAATATTTCAGAGACGCAGGACTCTTTTGTAAGTGCTCATACACTTGCCAAGGTGGTAAAGAGAATAACAGACTGGCAGAACAAACAAGGGAAATCATCTGTCTGCACATTTCCCACTACATCTTTACTCCGCAGTTAATTTTATTAGTCTGCGCTGGATTTTTTGGGGGGAGGTATTACATATTCTCAACAGATTTTACTGCTAGGTATTTACTGAGCAGGCTCAGGTTAAGTGCTTCGCTCAAGGGCACAACAGCAGTATAATCCGTACAATATTACTATCAAAGCCCTAACCAGTTTTTTCTCTCACCAGGAGGCTTGGATTCTCATGAATTTGATCAGCTCATTTGGCCGGTCGGCCTGCATGCTTGCCTTTGCTTGACATTGCAGGCTGAAAGAATGGAATAGCAACTAGATGTTCGCATCTTAAACTGTGCTGTGCAATAGGACGTGCGTATGAGAGGTTGTTAAATAGAAATATATCTGCTAAATTTAAAGGTGCCTGTTCATGTCTGCTTCCCATTTAGACTTACGACCGTATCATATAACCATATGTCCCTGTTGCAATTATAGTCAGAATTATTAGCCCTCGTGAATTATTAGCCCCCCTGTATATTTTATCCAACAATGTTCTGTTTAATGGAAAGACACATTTCTAAATATAATAGTTTTAATATCTAATGTCTAATAACACATTTCTTTTATCTTTGTACATAATATGTGCTAGATACTTTTCAAGATATTAGTATTTAGCTTAAAGTGACATTTAAAGACTTAACTAGGTTAATAACTAGCAAGTCATTGTACAACAGTGGTTTGTTCTGTAGACAATCGAAAATAAATGCTTGACCTTAAAATATTGACCTTAAAAAAAAATTAAAAAGCTTTTATTTTAGCTGAAATAAAACAAATAAGACTTTCTAAGGATATAAGGAAATAATTGCTCTGTTAAACATCATTTGGGAAATGTTCGGCTAACTGTAATTGCTGGAGCTTTTCTCACAGCATATTAACATGATATTTTCCTAAATTGCAAAACAAGTTGCTGTCACAGGTAAAAATTAATTAATAATAAATAATTAATAAATAAATAATTAAAAATAAATAAATAAGTAATAAATAAATATATATATATATAT
>CAIGQQ010031697.1:1641275-1655756 GCA_903798035.1 Danio albolineatus
TTATTATTATTATTATTATTATTATTATTATTATTATTATTATTATTTTATTATTTTACAATTTAATCCAAGTTATTACAGTGTATATAACCTATTATATAGAACTATTATATTATATATACTATTATATGTACACCTATTATAACCTATTATATACAAGTTACTACTGTAAGAAAATATCACCATTAAGTACAGTAGTGCTCAACCATGCTCCTAGAGATCTACCTTCGAGCAGATTTCAGTTGCAACCTATATCAAACACACCTGCCTGTAATTATCAGGTGCTGTTCAGGTCCTATTTAATTGATTCAGGTGTGTTTAACAGGTGTGTTTGATCAGTGTTGGAGCTGATCTTGGCAGGAAGGTAGATCTCCAGGAACAGGGTTGAGCAGCCCTGATTTAGTATATACTTGCAGTGTCTCCTCTGCTTGAATTGACCAGATCTAATCATGTTTAGATGAAATAAACCTGCTCCCAAGCAGGTTTGAGGTAACAGAGATGCTGCTTTGACAACAACCATCCATCCATTCATTCATTCATTCATTCATTCATTGATTTATTCATTCATTCCCTTTTCCGTGGCTAGGTCACTGGGGCAGCAGTCTCAGGAGAGAACCCCAGACTTCCCTCTCCCCAGACACTTCCTCCAGCTTCTTCGAGGGGATGCTGAGGCGCTCCCAGGCCAGCCGAGAGACAGAACTACAAATCTGCTTGTAAACGGACTACAATTCCAATCATGCAGCACACACACACACTCCTGCTCCAAGTCACCATCTGATTAGACTCTCTCAGCTGAAGCTGCTTCTGGACTGATTACACACACTTTATAAACGGCACACTCGCACACAGTCATTGCTTAGTATTGTTCCCTGTATAGTGACCTTACAACGCGTTTCCTTTGTCTAGTCTTTTGTGTTTGAACCCAGGCTTGCTTGTTTGTTTATCTGTGCCTGCTACCAGCCTTATTGACCTTCTGCCTGTTTTTGACTACGATTCTGGATTTCCTCTACATACCTGTTTGCCCCCAATGACCACTGCTATACAGACTTTAAATATTAAACTGCACCTGGATCCTCAATTCCGTTGTCTGTGTCACACACCATTACATATATTGACAGATACAGTCTGTTCAGCTACTGTGGGATCTAAATTAATCCAAAAATATCCACAGAATTAAACCACCAGCAGCAGCTTGGGAATCGATACGATTAAGGATTGACATCAAGAACCATGGTCAGGTTGAACCTCTAATAATCTTACTAGCAAAATAAACACAATAAAAATCCTTTAATAAAAAAGCACTAGTCTGCTTCCAAAAGAAATCTGAAGCACAACTCGATATGGACTACAAAAACTCAATCCCCCTGTACAATACAATATCCCACTCCAGCGTTAATCATTCAGCCGAGACAGGTGTCTGGATTTTGGTTCTAATTAGCAACCTAAAACAAGAGTGTGATTTATATGCACTCATTATTACTCTACTTTAACAGACAAAGACCAATCTAGCTTGCTCAACTCAGGTTCGAGAGCCTGCAAGCGCTGCTTTGTGTATGCTCAAACATTCGATTTGCTCAAAACAATATAGAAATGGTCTGTCTGGAAAAAAAATAAAAGCGTATCTGGTTCACACAGACGATAAACATAAGAGGTATTGTTTAAAAGAGCAGACGTTTGCTGCTTGGTGGCTTTGTTAGAAAGATACACAAGTTGACAGACCACGGTAATTAAGGAAGAAAAACTCGCATTGCAAAAAAACGCCACCAGAAACACATTTTAAGACCGGACTAATCCCTTAAGCCTTTCTTTTCCATGCTACAGTTGATTTTAGACTCATTTATAATGATCTGTTCAAATCCATTTTTCCTCGTTAAAATCAAACGTTCTAGAGTCAAGAGCTTCTCACCCTCCAGGGCATGAAAAGTTGCACTGTAAATGTTATGGAAATTGAATGGTCAAGGCCAGTACCTCGAGAAAAGAAACATAGGTTTGGTTTTCACTGCCCATCCATTCAGAAGGCTATATAGGCTTTTATAATTCATCAGAAGACCAGAAGTGCGGAGACGGTATCTTATAACCACAGACCTCAGGGCCGCCGGATGACGCAGAATAATTATTCATTCAAGTTTTCCAGCGACTACTGACTCAGGGGATAGTGATTTAGTCAGCGCTGGAGAATCATTCTCTCCCTTTTTTTGAGGAGCGAGAGGGTTGTTGGGCAATTCAGCCAACGAAAAAACATTAACAACACATCTGACCCTCATAAAAGCCGGCACCGCTCCTCTCCGCTCAAATCCCACAGGAATAAAATGAGCGCTGTGACAGCTGTACTGCAGAAATCCAGGGCCATTTAACCCTGTGTGAAAGCAGGTTAAATGACTTACATTGTGCGGTAATTGCCAAATAGTTGTTCGTTATATAATTAGCACTAATTAGTCGGTAATTACGGCACCTCCATGTTAAACATCCGCTCTTATAGAGACCGATGCTGTAGCTCGCACGCCGAGGGTGGGATCCTATTGCTATTGACTAAACTTTATTGCAGCCATAGTCATAATACAGCACGTAATAAATGACAAGGGTATAACGCTGCTCACCGACGGATTTCTGTGGAGCTCAAGGCCTAAAATCAACAGTCTTCTCATGCCAAAAGTGAATAAAAACACCATTGTTGAATATAGTGTTACTCAGCAGTTGACTGGTAACTTGTTTTATCAGTTCTGACAATGCTGTATGGTTTTGCATAATTATCAGATTACAGAGAATGCACTGTAATTGCATAAATATGCAATCTGATCTATTGTGCATTTCACAATGATCTTTTCACATGAACAGGTCATAATCACAGTGGTTTTAGTGAGTGATTTTGTTCTCAGTAAATAATGATCCACATGAACTCCATCTCTGGAAATGCTCTGATTTTGAAATGCTTATGATGTGAATGGGGTATATGCACACAGACTTTTAATTTTAGCCAGCCTCGGTGCTTCCAGTGAACTGTCTTTCCATTATAAAATAGCCACCTTTAAGGTCTGATTTCTTTAAAAATCAGTGATCTTCACTGCCGGATAGATATGCAATATATAGTGGGTCTCAGACTAGACAAGACGCCCTGCATTGAAGTCCATTTTCCCTCACCATGTCTTTAAAATATGACTAAAATATGTCTATTTTACCCCAGTATTTTCAATGGAGTTTCTGTGCTAGCATGTTAAACCTGAAAGCGCTAGAATTTACACGTCTTACTTACATCTCGTCTTTGAACAACTAAATAAATGCTTATGAAATGTAATGAAATGAAAAACCTTATGAAATGTAAAATAGTCACATTAAACTTACTCAATGGCTGAAACACAGCAAAAAAAACAAAAAAAAACAATGTACATTAAATCAATTTGAGTTTACCTTAACACTCCTTGGGTGTACATAGAGTATGACGTACGACTCCCTCTATTTGGGAGTTAAAATAAGACTTTCTAAAGAGTAAAATTTGTACATTACTCACAGAGTTTATTTTAACACAGTAAGAGTTTATTCTTACTTTGAACCGGAGTGTGTGTTACTCTTCAAAGTGTTAATATATTGTCTTTTTTCCCTATGTTATCAATTGGTTGTGTGACCACACCAATTGATAACATAGGATAACAAATCTTTGCATTTCAAAATATAACAAGACATGTTTCAAGTTTAAGTTAAACATACTAGTTTGATCACTGTTTGACCGGTTCGAGTAAAAAAACTTCCCAATACACTGCATATTGGGTTAAAAGTTGGGTTAAAACACTGAGAAAAAAAAAAAAATCTTAAATATACGCTGTTTTACACTCATGGAATAAAATCTACTCTGGTTTTAACACTGAACACCAAAAAAAAGAAGAAAAAAAAAGCACACTGTATATTTAACATTGGAAGTTTTGCTGTGCACCAGCTGTACATATACACAATGAAACGAGACAAATATCTTCCCATATTTTCATATGGTAACCAATTTAAGTATAAATCTGTTGTTAAAAGTGCAGTAGGTTATTATCTTCAGAAACATTTTCTGTTGTGCTGGTTGAAAGTCACTTCACATTCCAATAGTAATGATTAAATGTATTGTCTGATCTAAATGTATTATCTGTATTTTTATATTCTGGGTGAGGCATAAAACAAAAAAAAGTTCTTGCAATTAAATATTGTTGGGACGACATTTTCCATAATTCTGATAAGTAGCCCAAACTGTCTGTCAGCAAATGTAGATTTGTACCACTGTGCATCTCTTCACGCAGATCTGCCATTAGCACGTACGTACATGGTAAAATGAAATGCTGAATCAATATTGGAGTTCCTTTTGCACACTGCAGGAAGGATGACACCATGTCTGAATTGTTTCTTTTAGACAGGTAATGTTACATTAAGCTTATGCAGATTGTGTTGTTTATTGAATGAGTTATATGCACAGAAGTGTTGCTCAGCCACTGAAATCTTCAGGCGATAGTTTAATGTGACTATTTTCAGTTTCAAAAAGGACCTTTACAGCATAGATAATGTAGAATTTTATTTAGTTTAACAACAACACATAAGCAAACAGCGTTATTCCACCTAGCCTGCTTTACTGAAGTGAAGTTGGTTTTATATTCACGTTGGTTAATTTTTGGCAATGACCTGTGACGTGTTTAACATGCTACTTTGAATATTCGGTCTGAAATAGCATGTAAGTATGGCTTAGTAATAAGTGTAATTCCCCATTGTCGCCGGCCAACCACTAACTACATTTCTAGCTGGCGAATGACATGAACTAGAGGGTTGTCTGCTGTTTTCTTTACCGTCAGGATTCATGTGTCAGGAGGCGTTGCTTTGGACGGCAGGGGAGGGACTGTTTCAAAGATATTATGCTGACCGGTTAGCATTTTGGCAGATCACCTACTGCACCTTTAACAAAAAAGGAAATTTCAAAATAGAAGTGTTTGTGTTTTTTATTTTTCAAGCTAATTAAAAAAAGAACAAGAGATTATATTTGAAAACAAATAACAAAAAGTGTATCTATAGTTTTGCATTTAATGACAAAATTATAAATGGTATATAAAAATATCTGCAAAAATTATATGAAATAAAAAGTATATAGGTTTTGAACTTATTACTTAATTTCTTTGATTTATTAAAAGTAAATTATTTATTACCATTATTATTCCTTATAATTAAATGTATATTTAATAGAATAAAAAAGTGTTTTCTTTCGTTTTTATAACTTGGATAAACAACAATACTGTTAAAATCAAATTGGATTACTTAAAAAATGTAATTAATATCCCTATTTTGAAATACTTAAATCAATAGTAGGCTATAATGCACAATTTTTATTACAATTGAAGAATAAACTACAGTTTCATGCATTTTATGAAATAATGGGCATAGCTTCATGGGTGGTAAATAATCAAATCAAATAAAATGAAAAATAAAATAAAATAAATTCCACTAATTTACAGACCATTAAGCCAAAATCTGTATTGAATTTAGTTATGTAAATGAATTCAGCGGTTGGTTTTGACCATATCATACCCAATAACCCAGCACATTTTATTATTCTGGAGATCTTAAGAAATAAGGGGCATTCTAAAACATGACACTGCATTAGGAAAGTGAAAAATAATGACCAGAAAAAAAATCAATATACAGCCTGTTAAAAACATTCTACCTTCAAGCAAGCACATAAACACAATATGAATGCAGATTGACTGAATTGATGATCCTGACGTCAACTCTACTTACTTGGTCACGAGTCATGGCCACAGGTGAAGGCCAACTTTCAAACAGTACAAAGAAGTGTCTTGAGGCGTCTCATCTTCCACATACTCTCATATTTTTTCCTCAAACGCTTTCAGGGTCCTTGAAGAAAGCTAATTTTGAGGTTTCTGATGTTCACAGCCACCGAAAGAGGAACAAGCGCGCGCCCCCGCCAAAACTGACGAGACGCGCTTGAAAACAAAACGGTAAAACTAAAGATAAAGGCATACTATACTAAGTTTCTATATTTATTTCTGTCGCCTCTTTACTTTAAACAACAGAGAGATGGACGAGCTGAGAACGTTTTTATTTATAAATAGCTTTAAAGCCTTGCAGGCTGTTTGAGGAGAGAAGATGATTGGCGCATTTACAGTAGAGGACCGCCAACCATCTGTGATCTGTTAAAAGCACCACCTCACACAGGCTCCTGACAGGTCACTTAACCTTTTATTAAGGATAATTATGACCCCAATTTCTTCCAAGACGGTATAGCGTGTGATGACCACCGACGCCAGCAAAGGAGAAGACGACTAGAAATAATATTGGATCTCGCTGGGGCACAAGATCAAGGTTACAGCTTCTCTTCATCTCTGTCGCTAAAGATCATTACTGTTTTTAAAAGAGAAACTCTTTTTCCATATTACTAAGTCTTTACTATTTCATCTACTTTACAATTGTCTTTAATGTTATTCAGTTTGTACAGCATTAATCATTCATCACCTACGAATGCGATATAAAGTCCAAAGTTGTGCTTGTTAACTAGTTACTTCAATGACTAAAGTTACTTCAAAATAATAATGAGCAACTTTATTTTCATTAACTAACTTTCAGAAAAAATAATAAATACTGTAACGAATGTTTCCCAGAGATGGGTTGCAGCTGGAAGGGCATCCGATGCGTAAAACAAATGCTGGATAAGTTGGCGGTTCACTCCGCTGTAGCGACTAAAGGGACTAAGCCGAAAAGAAAAGGAATAAATGTAACGAATGTACACTCACCGGCCACTTTATTAGGTACACCTTAGTAGTACTGGGTTGGACCCTCTTTTTGCTGTCAGAACTGCCTTAATCGTTCATAGTATAGATTGAACAAGGTACTGGAAAATTCCTTGGAGATTTTTGTCCATACTGATATGACGCATCACGCAGCTGCAGCAGATTTGTCAGCTGCACATACATGGATTGAACCTCCCTTTCCGCCACTTCCCAAAGGTGCTCTATTGGATTGAGGTCTGGTTACTGTGGAGGCCATTTGAGTACAGTGAACTCAATGTCATGTTCTAGAAGAAACCAGTCTGAAATGATGGAAGTAGCCATCAAAAATAGGTACTCTTTAGTCATAAAGAGATAGACATGGTCAGCAATGATACTCAGGTAGGCTGTGGCATTGACATGACGCTCAATTAGTACTAATGGGCCCAAAGTGTGCCAAGAAAATATCCCCCTTACTATTACACCACCACCAGCAGCCTGAACCGTTAATACAAGACAGGATAGATCTATGCTTTCATGTTGTTGGTGTCAAATTCTGACCCTACCATCCGAACGTTGCAGCATAAATTGAGATTCATCAGACCAAGCAACATTTTTCCAATCTTCTATTCCAATCTATCTTTTGATGAGCCTGTGCGAATTGTAGCCTCAGTTTCCTGTTTTTAGACAGGAGTGGTACCCGGTGTGGTCTTCTGCTTCTGTAGCCCATCCACCTCAAGGTTGGACGTGTTGTGCATTCATAGATGCTCTTCTGCATACTTCGGTTAGAATGAGTGGTTAAATAATACATTATACATATATAATATAATATTTATACAATATAATTATATAAATACTATATAAAATATTTAAATAAATATAATTGTCCTAAATAACATGATTGTTTTATTCATAAATAGAATACCAGTATTACTAGTATTGTTATTATTATTTGTGTATTGTGAGTGGATATTAATAATTGTGGACAATTTATTGTGCTAAATCATTCAGACAAATACAATACATTTGGTTTGAAAAAAAAATGATTTGTTCAATGCAATTGTGACGTCTTTCTCAAATTAAAATTAAGTAAATTAAAAAACAACTAACAGTCAGAGTAATATAGATTTAGTTCAGCATTATATTAAGGTTGGACATGACATAAACTAAATGTTAGTAGTAAATCGTTTTGGTAACCATTCAAGGCTGTATTAGTAATCTACTTATTAACATTAACCAACAAAACATTTGATACAGTATTTATTCAATTTTGCTAATTTTAAAGGAAATAAAGTCATTCATTGCTAGTTCATGTTAACTAACCGTGCATAAAAAATGTTAGCAAGCATGAATTTTGATGTTAATGCATTAATAAATACTGAATTGTGAATAATAAATGCTGTACAAGTATTGTTCATGTAATGAAACCTTATTGATAATACAGATAATAAGCCAGTGTGAATTGTGACTTCAGTTAAAGTGTTTTCAATACATTAACTAAGATTAACAAAACATTGTAAAGTGTGACCATCTTTTTAATTTGGAGATATTCATTACATTTGTTTAGATAATATTATAACACATAATTGTCTTCTTGATACTCCAACTATGTGTTGTTTTGCACATTGCAGGAGTTCAATCTTCCAACCATCTGATTGTTAAGGAAGTTGAAGCTCACCATATAGGGGCCCTTGAACAGAAACACAGCTACACAACCTACAGGTCAAGTCATCACCAGAAGGCCGGCTAACAAATCATCTGATTGGCTCCTTCACCTGTTGAAACTCATCTGCAGGCATGTGTGGCTGAAGAAATGAAGCTCATTCCATGTTAACCTGAACTTACAGTCAAGCTGACAGCAGCCTCAATCAATCCAGCAGCAGATATCAGCCCTCATCACTGTGTCCTCCAGTCCTCTCAGCTCACAGATAAGTGTCACACACTACAGCCCATCTGCCCTGCAGTAATTACAGTCTGACCTCTCTGATTTTCTCCATATCGGTCCATATACAGATGCATAAGCCACACATAGCTTTCCTCCTTCTGTGTCCAAACATAGCAATAAGGATTTAGAACTGGTTCAAGCATTGATGCAACTTTTTTAACGATAGATATAAGGAACAAAAGATAGAACAAATAGTGATCGAGCGATTGATAGAAAAAAAAGAGAAAGATTGATCAATAGAAAACCAAATGAGCGATCGGTGGAAAAAGACAAGCGATCGATAGGAAAACAGACAAGCAATCAATATTAAGAATAATAGAAAGAATAAACGAACTATAGAAATAATTAACAAAAACACGAGCAATTGAAAAAAAGAATGAATAGGCAATAAATAGAAAGAACTATGAGCATTCGATAGAAAGAAAGAACGTGTTCGATAGAAAGAACAAGTGTTCGATAGAAAGAATGAGCGTTTGATAGAAAGAACGAGCGTTTGATAAAGAATGAGGATTCGATGGAAAAAGAACGACCGATTGATCGATCAATAGCAAGAAAGAACGAGCAAGCAGTCGATAGAAAGAAAGAACGAACGAGCGATAGAAAGAAAGAAAAAAAACAAGGAAGCGATCGATAGAAAGAAAGACTGATCGATCAATAGAAAGAACGATCAATCGATAGAAAAAAAACAAATAAACGAGTAATCAATTGGTCGATTGATTGGTAAAAAGAAAGAGCAATTGATTGATTGATAGAAAGATAGAATGAGCAATCAATGGAAAGAAAGAACGATTGGTCGATAGAAAGAACAAACAAGCAGTTGATAGACCAAACAAACAAGTGATCAATAGAACAAATGAACGAGCGATTGATAGAACAATTGAATGATAAAAAGTTGTGAGCGATCGATAGAAAAAAACGATCAATCGATAGATGAATGAAGGAGCGATTGATGAACAAAAGACTGATTAAAAAGAATGAGAAAAGAACGATGAGCGATCAATACAAGAGATGAGTGATTGATAGAAAGAACTATGAGTGATCGTAGAAAAAATGATGATCGATCAATAGAAACAATCAGCGATCGATGGAAAGATAGATAGATAGACAGACAGATTAGATAGAACGATCAATCAATCCATAGATACAAAAATAAGTGATTGATAAGAAAACGAATAAAACAAATGAACAAGCAATCGATAGAACAAATGATGGATAGAACTAACGAACAATAGAACAAACAAATGATAAAAAGGAATGAAAGATTGAGAAGGATGCATTAGCCACAAATAGTTTTCCTTCTCCAGTCAATTAGCTGTTTATTAATAGTTAGTAAGGTAGTGGATGGGTTTAGTTTATAATGGTTGATCAAACAAACAATTGATCGACAGAACTATTGAACAAACAAACAATCGAACGAATGCTTGATCGAACAATCAGTCTTTTTTTTATAAATAGATTTGTATCTATATATTTTAGAAATGTATGTATTTATTCTATATATTAAATGCCATGAAAATCAAAACTTTGGTCATTTTATTTATAAAACTGAACAAATGGAAGAACAAAAAACTAAAACCGAGTTCTGCACAGTAGTAATCTGTGCCACATCTTGAATATTCTGCAGGGACACAGAAAGACTAGGCACTGCAAGCATACAATATAAAAAAAAAACTAAAGAGACAATTACATTTATATATTGCAATGTCCTTGGCCTCCTCAAATATCATTAAGTGGAAGTGGAATCAGAAGCGGATGCATTACATTCCTTGCAATCCCTAATGCAAACGGACTGTCATTGGTATTGCAGTCGTGCTTGGGTGTCTGGGAGGCATGTGAAATGCGTACTTAAAGCAAGGTAATTAAGAGCCGGCCGCTGCACTCCCTTGGGCTGCTGGCATTAGCGAGGTATCAGACAGACTACTGTAATTTACCTGTGTGCAGCCACTGTGACAGAGCTCCAGTCCAGAAGGAAAGCTGTTGCTTCAGAGAGCTTCAATGTGAGCATCTGTCTGCTTAATAGTCGGTCTGCACTGAATATAGACCGCAGGAGCACATTTGAACCTTACTGATACCTTATACCTGTGTGTTCAGATGTTTCAGTCCAAAGTATATTCATGTTTCAGCTCTATTTGATGTCAAACGGTATCCGAGTTAAAGGTTTATAGAAAACCTTTACGCTCGCAGTTTTAATAGACAGACTGGGTTGTGTTATTAATGTGGTAAAACTTTAAGTTTGTGAACATTAGTCAGTTTCCCAGAGATGAGTTGCGGCTGGAAGGGCATCCGCTGCATAAAACAAATGCTGGATGGGTTGGTGGATCATTCCGCTGTGGCGACCCCGGATTAATAAAGGGACTAAGCCGACAAGAAAATGAATGAATGAACATTAGTCAATTTAAAATAATGTGGTCACTTGAGCTTAATTGTATTTTTAAAGATTAAAAACTCCAGAGCTAAATGTTTTATTTATTTATTTTGGATTAGATTCAACTTTGTCATTACATATGTACAAGTTCAAGGCAACAAAATAAGTTTAGCTCTAACCAGGAGTCCAATAGCAGCAAGTGCAGGATATAGGTAAAAGCTAAAAAAAGCTTAAATTCATTTATTTCCTACACACAATACCCTATAATGGCTATGTGGAAAATATTTTTTGAAATTGTTGCAAATTTATTAAAAATAAATCCCTAAAAAATTAATTAATAAATAAATAAATTAATTAATTAATTAATTAAAAAATAAAAAAAAAAAATCACATGTACATCAGTGATTACAGCTTTTGCCGTGAAGCTCCAAATTGAGCTCAGGTATATTCTGTTTCCACTGATCGTTCTTGAGATGTTTCAGCAGCTTCATTGGAGTTCACCTGTGGTAAATTCAGTTCATTGGCCATGATTTGAAAAGGCATACACCCGTCTATATAACGTCTCAGGGTTGACAGTGCATGTCAAAGCACAAACCAAGGACTTGTCTGTAGACCTCAGAGACAGGATTGTCTCGAGGCACAAGGCTGGGGAAGATTACAGAAAAATTTCTGCTGCTCTAAAAGTTCCAATGAGCACAGTGGCCTTCCTCATCAATAAGTCTCTTAGCTTCAGCGTTCTTTCGTAGAGAAAAGAACCTTACAAAAGGACAACCATCTGTGCACCAATCAGGTCTGTATGGTAGAGTGGCCATACGGTAGCCACTCCTTAGCCTGGAACTTGCCAAAAGGCATCTGAAGGACTCTCAGACCATAAGCAACAAAATTCTCTGATCTGATGAGACTAAAATTGAACTCTTTGGAGTAAACGCCAGGCGTTACGTTTGGAGAAAACCAGTCACCGCTCATCACCAGGCTAATTCAATCCCTACAGTGAAGCATGGTGGTGGCAGCATCTTGCTGTGGGGATGTTTTTCAGCTGCAGGAACTGGATAAAGGGTAAGATGAATGCAGCAATGCACAGAGACACCCTGAATAAAAAACCTGCTTCAGAGGGCAATGACCCAAAGCACACCGCCAAAATATCAATGGAGTGGCTTCACGACAACTCAGTGAATGTCCTTGAGTGGCCCAGCCAGAGCCCAGAACTGAATCCTATTGAACATCTCTGGAGAAATCTGAAAATGGCTGTACACCGTCATTTCTCTGTTTTCTTCCTTGATAGAGCTTGAGAGGTACAGCAAAGAAGAATGGGTAAAAATCTCCAAAGACAGGTGTGCCAAGCTTGTGGCATCACATTCAAAAAGACTTGAGGCTGTAATGGCTGCCAAAGGTGCATCAACGAAGTATTGAGCAAAGGCTGTCAATACATACTTTATGTACAAGTGACCTTTCAGGTTTCTTATTTTCAATAAATTGAGGAAATAAATGAATTTATTTCATTTTGGAATAAGGCTGTAACATGGAAAAAGTGAAGCGCTATGAATGCTTTTCAGATGCACTGTATGTATCCACTGAAAAAGGGATTACTTTTCCTGTTAAGTAATTTAATATTTACAATTACAAACTATGCAAGTACATTTATAACGGTTTATTAAATTCAACATTTATTCATAAAGCAATTCAGAATATCTGATGAATTTATTTGCTTTATTTACAAATATATTTTGCACAATAACTCTTATAACTAAAAGGAGTTTATGATATTATGACTTATGAAAATAATTGCAACACATGGCATGTATAAAATAAAGTGGCATTCAAAAACACTGTTGTAAACACTGTAAAAACACATTCATTGCAAATGCATTAAGTAAAATGAAGAAAATTGGACATTGGTGAAAAGTGTTGCCATTAAAAATTATCATCAAATGTTTATAACAATTGTAAATAAAGCCTGAGCAAAAAGTACACACACTATATATACACATACTCACACATTGTCAACAAAGCTTAGATAGTTCACTTGAAGATACTATTTCAAGTTAATTTTAGATCCAAACATGACCAGGAAATGATCTGAGTGGGTGAGTTGTTTACTTCTGTCTGTTTTCATGAAGTTGACCTGATCTGCAGATTATTTATGAGCACAGAAAGAGAACACACTCACAGTTGTGGGAGAATCAGCCAGAGTGACAAAGAGAACATGAGAGGTGGGCATTGATGCTAATAAGGAAATCACAACGATGTAAAATTCCACAGTGAGCTTGACGGAGGCAAATGAGACACTGGGGCTAGTATTGATATTTTCTCTCATATTTGTTGCTTAAAGTCCCTGGAAATTACAAACATTATGACATTATTTCAGTTTCGCATCAGATTTTGACCATTCGTATGCTCTAGAATCTGAAGTGCCCTACTACTTACACTATGAAGTATGATAAACACAAGGGAGTGTTTGCACGGTAACAATGTACAAAAAGTACTGAAATGTTTTCCCTTTAAAGGGCATCTATTTTACCCCTTTATTAAAATTTAAGATAAGTCTTTTGTGTCTCCAGAATGTGTCTGTAAAGTTTCAGCTCAAAATACCCATGATTTTTATTATATCTTTCTGTATATTGGAAATTTGAGCTGTTGTGACAGTGTAGCTGTTTTTGTTGCCTGTGCCTTTAATGCAAACGCACATGCGTGTCAGAGCCAGACGTCGCTCATTATTGCTATGATGGGTGTTGCTAGGGCTGGTCAATTTGGCCTAAAATTAATAATTTGAATATTTTAAATCGATTGCGATTAATGAATGATTATTTTATTTATTTATTTATTTAAATGTTTTGCCCTCATAGTTCACTGACAAGTTTTACATGCTGTCTAAAGGCATCTCTGGTACATCTTCCAACATAGTCAATGTAGTGCAAAGTAAGGCTCAAGAATAAGTCGTACTTGACCAGAGATCAGATGTGGATGCAAAATGGCCGCAGAAGTAGAAATCAGTCACAGTCTTTAACAGAGTGGGGGCATATGACACGTAGGGAAAGTAATTGAAAAAATAATCCTGGAAAAATTAGATCGATTATAGATTTTAAATGTCGATTTTGATTAATCGCTCAGCCCTAGGTGTTGCCTTCTCCTGAGTCTCACACATAAGCAGCACAGTGACAGACAAAAATGAAGCAGATCTCCCTTACTACAGTAAGAACTCTCAACCGTTATTTGATGTATTTGCTGTGGAGTTGATTCAAGCCTTTCTGCAATGATGAGTCACACACAGTGTCATTATAAAATGTATGTGCATACGTACGCACGCACGCATGCACGCATATACAGACTAAGCATTGCAATGTTTTTATGGTCCCCAAAATGAGTTGTCATGTAACAGGATTGTTTTTATTATTATTATTATTATTATTATTATTATTATTATTATTATTATTATT
>CAIGQQ010031697.1:1659098-1674274 GCA_903798035.1 Danio albolineatus
GTGTGTATGGATGTTTCCCAGAGATGGGTTGCAGCTGGAAGGGCATCCGCTGCGTAAAAAATATGCTGGATAAGTTAGCGGTTCATTCTGCTGTGGCGACCCCAGATTAATAAAGGGACTAAGCAGACAAGAAAATGAATGAATGTATGAATAATAATAATAATAAGAAGAAGAAGAAGAAGAAGAAGAGGATACGTGGACGTAATGAAAATCTGGCTTGAATTTAAAACAAACAGTAAAGGCAACAAAAGCTAATTGTCAGAGATGGACTGTAGGAAAAGGAAAGGCAGTGCTGAAAAACTCAGAGAAATCAAAAAAGGGCTCTAAAATCAGATGCAGCAAAACAGAAATATTCTCGAAAGGTTTAAATTCAGCTGCTGCATCGGAGGACAGTAGAGGATGTAAGAATAGAAAATGTACTTCTAAGTCATTATACTAAAATATACCAAATAATTTTCACACAATCACACTACTAGTATTAGTAGTGAATGTGCATGTGCTGTGGTTGGGGCTGTGTTGGTGTGGTAATATGGGCTGGTATGGCTTTAGTGCCAGGGCTGAATTTTTCTCCCAGTCCGCCCCTGGTTCCAGCCATTACCCTGACCCCGATATTTTAAATACTACTGAGATATTACCTTCATTCTAGTGTCCCTGAAACAATACCACGGTATTACAGCGAGTATGATGTTCATACGAATTTCATCATTCTCCTAAAATCTAGCAGGATAAATGCAAACCTCTACACTGAGCCTTGGAGCAGAGAAGCCGTGACTGCTGGCTTATTCTCAAATATGTGGCGGCACAATCGCATTACTGATCTCCACAGAGACCCTCGCCAGTCCCTTTACCACACGGTGTGGAGCCGCGACCGCCCCACCGGCCAGACCGGGCCGCACGGGAGACACGGTAGGCCGATTAGATTTTTCACCCTTGCACTTTATACTCTCCCTCCCACCTGTTTTCTCCACGCCGTCAGAGCCGAGCGAATCTCGCAAGACCACCGGCATCAGACGTGCGTTCAGCAGGTTTATCACAGCAGCTCCGGCTCCATAGCAACACTGTCAATTCATTCAGCCGACTGGCCTTGAACTCTACAATTACTGCTGCTGCACGAGCAGATGTTCCTGCTGAGACTGAACACAGTATGAGTGACAAAATGCAGGGCTAGCGAGTCACGGCGGGTATTAGAGCAAATGCCACACTTTAACAGCCTCTTTACGTGACACTTACTTAAGACTAAAAGCAGTGTTGGGGGATTGACAGCTGGATTTGTGAACTGCTCAGCAGATATCAATGGAGCCAATGTATAGGTGAGATCCCCACATTCATAGCTACTCTACATACATTTGAAGTTGAAACTATTAAACCTCCTGTGATATTTTTCTTTTTCCCAAGTGATGTTTAACAGAGCAAGACATTTTTCACAGTATTTCTGATAACATTTTTTCATCTGGAGAAAGTATTATTTTTATTTTGGCTAGAATAAAAGTAGTTTTCATTTTTTTAATAACCATTTTAAGGTCAATGATATTATCCCCCCTTAGAAATATTAGTTTTGGATTGTGCACAGAACAAACCACTGTTATACAATGACTTGCCTAATTACAGTAACATGTCTAAACTAATTAAGCTTTTAAATTGCACTTTAAGCTGAATAATAGCATCTTGAAAAATATCTAGGCAATAGATTCATTATTAGAACTTTATTTATTGTTATTAAAAGTATATCCGGCTTTCCTTTAAACGGAAATTAGATTAAAAAATATACAGGGTGGCTAATAATTCAAGAGGGCTACTAATTCTGACTTCAACTGTACATGATGTATACAGTACATAGATATATACACAAGACTGAAGGCAGCTCGAGCTTTACATGACACTACACTTCCTGAGTAAAGTCTTGTCGCCTATCCAAGTTTTAGGTAGAACAGATAATAACTTGACTTCGTTGATCATTTGCTTTCAGAAGTGGCTTATATGAAAGGCAAAGGCCTCCAGATTACGTTTATTTTACCAAAATAAAAAATAATCATGCCTCGATTTATAATTCTTTAATTAGGAGAGTAAGGTCTGGCTTTGCTTAGACAAAAGTCTTGTCACTCAACAGAAATAATGTCCAGTATAGAATATAAAGTCATGGCACAGTGGAAGAAGAAATAATATTGTGTACGACTCCCATGAGCTTGAAGGACTGCATCCACACATCTCTGCAATGACTCAAATAACTTATCTTATTGGATTCCCAGAGTTCATCAAGATCTTTTGGATCTTCAATGCATACTTCTGCTTACCCCAGAAATGCTCAATAATGTTCATATATCTGGTGACTGGGCTGGCCAATCCTGGAGCACCTTGACCTTTGCTTTCAGGAACTTTGATGTGGAGGCTGAAGTATGAGAGGGAGCGCTATCCTGCTGAAGAAATTGCCCTCTCCTGTGGTTTGTAATGCAATGGGCAGCACAAATGTCTTGACACCTCAGGCTGTTGATGTTGCCATGCACTCTGCAGATCTCTCGCATAACCCCATGAATGTAACCCCAAACCATGATTTTTCCTTCAAAGCAAACCATGATTTCTGTGAGAATCTTGGGTCCATGCATGTTCCAATAGGTCTTCTGCAGTATTTGTGATGATTGAGATGCAGTCAACTGATAATTCATAGGAAAAAAATATTCCCTCTGTCACTTTTCCAAATGATCAACTAGAAGTCAAGTTATTATTTGTTGCTCCTACAACTAGGATTTTTTGTCAGGTAGTGTAAACACATTTTCTATTTGAATATTTAAGTGCATTTATTTACCTTCTGTCTGAAGAGAAAGTTACACAGAGATCTTAAACCTGCTGTTGCTTGTTTTGAAGAGTTGAGCTACAGAACATAAGAGTTAGTCATGTTTTATCACCAATGCATCTACTCAAATCTAATATCACATGCAAATAATTCACAATGTTTTGCTTTATTTTTAAGGTTGAATGGGTTTAGAAACAAATGCTGCACTTTAACAGCACAGTATTCAGCAAAAACAACTTCTCGGATATACTTTATCCCGCTTATTACATGACTGTTTACATTTAAAATATAGCTGAACAATATTACATGAGTAGCAGTTGGGAGGCGTGTCCGGCCGAGTGCCTTTTTGTCCCAATAGTGCCGATATACAGCCATATCGCACTGCTACAAGTGTGATGTTGCATTTATACAACAGTTCGATGGCATAATCGCGTATATAAAAGGAAATCAAACATGGTATCTCTCTCTCAAAAACCCTTTTGTTTGAGGAACTACATTCTTCTAACATTCATTCACATCTTCAGCTGACCGTCAGAACAGCAGAAACTATTGCCAATTCAAAAACATCACTTCAAAACTAGCATTTGAATGATTCTCTTGCATAATGTAGAGTATTGTAATATCAACCTGATGACAAAAAAGTGAATTCCTTCCATTTTAAGACTATGGTTGAACGTCATGAAATAACATCAGTCTACAAAGATCTCCCAGTATTTCTCTATGTGAATAAACTGTTGCAATCTAAACAACTACATTCTCACCTAAAAAAGCCTTATACATTATCATCCAACAGCTGAAATATTTGTCAACTCTAGTTAGTTTAGTCCTTGGCTTGACGTTTATATGGGCGGAGTAATACAAGAAGGGTGACGAGTCTGTATGAGTGCTGATATTACCAGAATATCACACGGCTAGCAGCCAAGATTTCACAACCAAACAGAACTGTTGAATAAACAACTATACAATGTTTGGAGCTGTTATCCATTATTATTTTATTGACAGTCAAGGTGATTTGAAGTTTCAGTATGAGTCTGAATTATTCATCGGTTGTTATGTGGAAAATAACATACCGTGGAATGTCATGACTGACCAATCACAATTGACTATTCTAGACAGCAATGTATTATTCTGCAATAACAACTGCCTGGATATACTTGATCACTTACATAGAAACAAATCAGAGTGCCTGTCATAACCCAATCTAATGTCACATAGATTTCTGTGCATCTGTACATGAGAAATTGATTGCAATACTGTGAAGCAACAGCAAGCCAGTGGAAAGAGTGTAATGCTCTGTGTAAACCGTGTAAAGATCTGCTGGGGAATCCTGGGTTCATCCATTCACCTGGATGTAAATCTGACACATGCTACACCTTTCCATGACAATGGTTCTCCCCGGTGGAAGTGGTCTATTTCAGTGGGATGATGCACACTAACACATTGGTCAGGAATACACAGAAGAGCGTGATGAAAAGTTCAAGGTGTTGCCCTGGCCTCCAAATTCCCCAGACCCCAACCCAATCGAGAATCTGCTGGACTATCAAGTTTGATGCACTTGATGACTTGAAGGATGTATACTGCTAACTTCACGGTGCCAGAAAGCACAGGAGTCCGTTGTTGAGTCGACACCATTTTGGCAGCACATGGATTACTGCCCCTCTTTTTCAAAACCAACGTTTAAAAGGGTATTTAGCCTCACAGTCTGCTTTAAAGATTACAAATCGATAACAAATATAGTACTTGCAAGGGTTCACTTACAAGATTAAAATGAGACGGGGTAAGGCGATGACAAGCACATGCTCAAAAGCTGAATCAATAAAGCATGAAACTGCTGCGCTGCAATGTGGACAGTTCTCAGCAACGACAGAGAATCTAGTCAAAAGAAAAAGAAAATAGCATTTAGAAAACCCATGATATATTCTGAGTGGTTGCTAAAGTGTTGCTAGGTGGTCGCTAACGCGTTGCTAGGCAGTTGATATGGTGTTTTGAGTGGTTGCTAAGGTTTTACTAGGCAGTTGCTAAGGTGTTCTGAGTGGTTGCTAGATGGTTGCCAAAACATTGCTAGGATGTTCTGAATGATTGCTAGGCAGTTGCTAAGTTGTTGCTGGGTGGTTGCTAGGGTGTTTAGTATGGTTGCTAGGGAGTTGTAAGGTGTTGCTAGGTGGTTGCCAGGGCGTTCTAAGTTGTTGATGGCAGACGACTGGTTGCTAGGGTGTTCTAAGTGGTTGCTAAGTATTTGCTAGGGTGTTCTGAGTTGTTCCTAAGGCATTGCTAGGCAGTTGCTAGGGTGTTCTGTACGGCTTCTAGGCAGTTGCTAAGTTGCGGAAAGGTGGTTGCTAGGGTGTTCTGAGTTGTCTCTAGGCTGTCAACAATGTGTTGTTAGGTGGTGGTAAGGGTGTTCTAAGTATTTGCTAGATGGTTGCTAAGGCATTACTGTTTTCAGTTGTTGTTAAGGCATTGCTAGGCGGTTGCTAGTGTGTTATCGAAAATAATATTGCATAAGGGGGCTAATATTGACCTTATTTTTGTTAACTAAAATTCATATGGAGGGCAAATGATTTTGACTTCAACTGTATACATGTAATGAAAGAAGGTGTCACTGGGTGGTTGCTAGGGTGTACTTATTGGTTGCTAGGGTGTTCTGCAAGGTTGCTAGGCAGTTGCTAAGGTGTTGCTAGGGTGTTCTGAGAGGTTGCTTTGCAGTCGACGAGGTATTGCTAGCTGGTTGTTAGGGTGTTCTGAATCGTTTCTAAGGCATTGCTGGGGGTTGCTAGAGTGTTCTGAGTTGTTACTAGGCAATCAACGAGGTGTTGCTAGGTGGTTGCTATGCAGTCGACGAGGTGTTTATAGGTGGTTGCTAGGATGTTCTAAGTGGTTGCTATGTATTTGCTAGGGTGTTCTGAGTGGTTCCTAAGGCATTGCTAGGCAGTTGCTAGAGTTCTGTAACGTCACTAGGCAGTCGCTAAGGTGCTGCAAGGTGGTTGCTAAGGTGTCCTGAGTGGTTGCTAGGCAGTCAACAAGGTGTTGTTAGGTGGTTGGTAGGGTGTTCTAAGTAGTTGCTAAAGCTTTGCTGGGGTGTTTTGAGTGGTTGCTAATGCATTGCTAGGCAATTGCTAATGTATAATCAAATAAATATATTTCTTAAGACTTTTTTCTAAGGAAATGACCATAAGTAAAATTCAATTTAGCAAGATATGTACATCTATTTAGTTTATGTACAATGTACATATCTTACTAAACTGAAAATTTTATTTGGACTCATGGGCATTTTCTTGAAAAAAAGTCTATGAAAGAAATAATCCTATTATGCTTAAGGAATTTTGTAGGACAAGTTCCTAATGTCTTGAAAATAAAATGCTACATATTTTTCCCCAATATGTAAAGTCTGAAATCATGGAACATTTATTAATGAAATGTGGCTAAACCTTATGCCACACTTCATGATATTATCTACTGGCTTATCTGCCTATTATTAAAATATTAACTGTGCATTAGTAGTTGTATAGTAGGATCCTATTCTGCATTCCTAATCCTACCCAAAACCTAAACCCAGCTTCTACCCTACAAACTATTAATAAACAGCTAATTAGTTTATCAAGCTAGTAGTGTTAGTTAATGGATAGTTAATATGGTGACTTGTGACCTAAAGTGTTCCCTAAATTTTCTGCAAATTATTAATATAAAAATAATAATATACTTATTATTGTATTTATAAAATAAAAAAATATGTAATGCCAATGTCGTGTAATGCCAGGCATTGCTACCTTCAAAGCACCGTAGCATTACCATTACTCTCAGGTCAAAATAAGCTGCAGGTTTGTCAAAAGCCTGGCTAACAGGAGTATGAAGGCTCCATGGTGCACAGCAGGCTCTCAGCACGGTTAGCAAAATGTCAGAGTAAAAACACTCAATAACTTCAGATTTTTTTAAGCCATGAGTGTAAAAAAATAATAAAATCCCACAATCCCCTTGCAATCAGCACTAACAACTATAGACAGGCAAACTGTGAGCGCAACTTGCAGACAAGAGAGCTAAAGCCTAGTTTACTTTCAGTCATGCTGGCGGGTAAATGCGGCGAGACAAAATGCATCATTTGTTTGGATAGAAAAGACTGCAGCCTGTGTGCATTTACAGCTTCAGACGTCTTGACAGGTGAAGACGCCATTATCTATATACCTGCCAGCCAATGCCAGTCTGAAAACACACCAATGGAACAACAAGTCCCTTCTGTTTTTTTAAGGGTTGCCAGTTAATGGATTAATGTGCAGGAGGATTCATTCTCATGGAAACGCTTATTGCATCAATAATTAGACTGCATTTGACTGAGTTGCATAGAAAAGCTTGATGTAATTATATATTACTTCATGTAGATTTTGCTGTCTAATTGATATTGCCAAAAAACCTATATGTACGTATTTACATTTAAATAATAAATGAGCAATTTCAGATGAGTAGCAGTTGGGAGGCATGCGCTTGCTCAAGGTTGCCGGCCAGCTTCACGTGGATTAAACCGTGTCAGTCCAGTTTTCAGTGTTGAAGTTCATTTTAGTTTAGTTCAGTGTGGTTATAATAATAAAAATATTATCTGACAGTCTTGTCGCCGATCCCAGTTCTAAGAGCTACAAATAATAACTTGATTCTAGTTGATCATTTGGAAAAGCTGCAGAAGGTAGATTCTAAGATGAATCATCTGTTGAACTGCATCCCAATCATCACAAATACTGCAGAAGATCTACTGGAACCTGCATGGATCCAAGACTCTCACAGAAATCAGTCAAGTTTGGTGAAGTAAAAATCATGGTTTGGGGTTACATTCAGTATGGGGTGTGTGAGAGATCTGCAGAGCGGATGGCAACATCAACAGCCTGAGGAATCAACACATTTTTGGTGCCAATTACATTACAAACCACAGGAGAGGGCAAATTCTTCAGCTGAATAGCGCTCTCTCATAGGGCGTACTCACACTATGTACAGTTCCCTTTAACCGGGCCAAAGCACGCTTTTCCCCCCCTCCGTCTCCCCCGACGGCCCGCAATCACATTGCATTCGGGCCTGAGCACGCTTACGTCATTGATGATGCGCTGTTCAGTGTAAGAGAAGCGCTCTCGGAGATTTCAGTGGAGATTTCTTTACATCATTATATGGTTTTAGTGGTTTGATATGCAGTGACACACAGTCAAATATTCCGCCGAAGAGATCAGCCACTGCTGACACTCATAAACAATCATAACGTCCTCGTGCTGCAGGAATTAGAAGGTTTACTAAAGGCGCAGCTGTCGTGCAGAGAGGGGTTTGCGTCTTCAAAAATCTACGACAGTTTGCGTTCATTAAACAGTAAGGATGATGAATAAATCCATATGAAACAGTTCCCAAAAGTCACGTCTCCTCTTCCGTTTCGGGCTCAGGCGCGCTTTGCACTTACACTACAAGCGTACCGCGACAAAGCCCAAGTGAACCGCGCTCAGGCAAACCTCTTCCAACCGGGCCAGGGCCGGCCAACTTTATCGTGCCTGAGCCCGGTTCAGGTCACTCACACTTCTAAAATTACCTGGGAAACGGGCCTGAGCACGGTTCGGATAGCATAGTGTGAGTACTTCAGCCTTCACTTCAAAGTTCCTGAAAGCAAAGAAGGTCAAGGTGCTCCAGGTTTGGCCAGCCCAGTGAGGCATTGAAGAGCAATTCAAAGAATCTTGATGAACTCTGGGAGTCCTGCAAGAACGCTTTCTTTGCCCTTTAAAATGACTTTATTTATAAGTTATTTGAGTCATAGCAGAGATGTGTGGATGCAGTCCTCCAAGCTCATGGGAGTCATACACAATATTAATTCTCCTTCCACTGCACTATGACTTTATATTCTATACTGGACATTATTTCTGTTGAGTGACAAGACTTTGTCTAAGCAAAGTCAGACCTTACTGTCCTAATTAAATAATTAAAAATCAAGGCATGATCATATTTTATTTTGATACAATAAGCATAATCTAAAGACCTTTGCCTTTCTATAAAGGCATTTCTGATACCAAATAATCAACTCGAAGTCGTTATTATTTGTTGTTCCTAAAACTTAGATGGGCAACAAGACTTTTGTCAGGTAGTGTACATATCTTTATATACTGTAGGTATTTATATATTTATTTTTTTATAAATTGTGTGTGTGTGTGTGTGTGTGTTATGAAGGAACACTGAATAATACAAAAAAGACAAACAAACTTATAGTAAAAGTAGTTTGCAACAAAGATGATGAACATTTGTTCAAAACAATTGTTGCAAACTCATATCAAAAAATCATATCAAATCCTAATAATCATTCTTCAGTCTATAATATAATTCAAAAGGGAAGCAGAATACTGCAGTAAAGCGAGCTTAGTGCTATTAAACATCTGCATTAAAGGTAGATCTATGTCTGAATGACAGTCTGCAATAGAAGCTAAAGCAGAAAAAAATCTAGATCATTTTTTAAGAACTCCAATAAAGTATTAAGCCACACAAATAGAAATTAAGCAACACAAATGTTTTCAACCCAAACAATATTAATAATTATAATGAAAATAATAATAATATTAATAATTTCTTGATCAGCATGTCATGATGTTGAAAATTCAGCTTTTTATTTCAGTTATAAATTGCAACATTTACCGTTTTTAATTACAGTTTATTTATACATAACTGTTCATAATAATGACAATAATAATAATAACAATAATAATAATAATAATAATAATAATAATAATAATAATAATAATAAAAGCTTCTTGATTATTAAAATTAATGATGCTGAAAGTTCAGCTTTTCATTTCTGGAATAAATTATAGTTTAAAATATATTAAAATAGAAAAGGTTATTTCAAATTGTAATAATATTTCAGAATATTTCATTTTTAATTATATTGTTAAAGGTGCAGTAGGTGATTTGCCAATACGCTAACCATTAGCATTATAGCTTTGAAAACACAGTCCCTCCCCTGCCATTAAAAACAACACATCCTGAAATAACGAACGCGCACCTTAAAAATGACAGTAAACAATCCACTAGATCACGTCATTCGCCAGTTAGAAAACTTTATAGTACTTTATAATACTGCAATTCTGAGCAAAAAACTGTATTATATCTAGTAGGTTTTCAGTTGTGTAGCAAGCAAAACTTGTCATAATGTGCAATATTTCATGCATGCAAGGATCTTTGGTCTCGCTCTCAACGCGCTTTGTCCTAAAGCGACTACTGTACGCTTAGTGGTTGAAATTACTTAGCCATACTTACATGCTATTTCAGACCAAATATTCAAAGTAGCACAGTAAAAATAGGGAGCGTGTCACAGGCTGTCATTGTTCAGAAATGAACCAATGTGAATATGAGACCAACTTCACCTCAGTAAAGCAGGCTAGGCAGAATAGCGATATTTACTGATGTGTTGTTGTTAAACTAAATAAAAAATGTACTTTATTGATGCTGTAAAAGGTGTTTTATGAAATTTTAAATAGACAAATTAATTGTTTACTGGAAGATTTTAGTGGCTAAACAACACTTTTGTGCATATAACCCATTCGTAATACAAGACAATCTTCATGTGCTTTGTGTGACCAAAATAGTTTTATAACATTACCTGTCTAGCAGAAATACTTCAGCCATGGTGTCGTCCTTCCTCCAGCGTGCAAAAGTAACTCCAAGATTGATTCAGCATTCGATTTTACTGTCACTCTCTTCGCAAACGGCGGATCTGTCTGCGTGAACAGGGGTGCACATGTGAGTAAATCTACATTTGTTGACAGTTTAAGCTACTTATTAGAATTATTGGAATTGTCTGCCCGACACATTTTAATTGGATGAACATTTTTTTTATTTTTATGCCTTACCCAAAATATAAAAACACATAAAAATACACTTAGTTTATTTGCTTTAATCAGTACTATTAGAATGTGGAGCAACAAAAAATGTGGTCACACTTTATTTTGACGGTCCGTTTGTTGAATTTAAGTTACATTGCAACTAATTCTCATTAGATTATAAGTAGACTGTTAGGTTGGGGTTAGTGTAAATTGACATGCACTTGTAAAGTTTCTTATAATTAGTTAAATGTTTGTTGAATGTGTCAACAAACATTTCAACAAATTAGCAAAACGTGGAACAAGTGTGAGTACATGATGTCCAAAACACACATTTAGGGAGTTTTTTTACTGACCTGTTTTGGTACTTTTGTATTCAAATGTACTTTTAATCAATAATAATCTTAATAGATTTACATTTTAACAAACTTTTAAATATAATTTAAAATATATTTTAAAAATAACTGAAATTACACATAAATGCAAAATTAAATACATTCATATAATAAATAACATTAAAGAGTAGACCAAATAGCTTTAAACCTTTACATTAGTTGTTTTGTTTTAACATATTTATGCTGTATTTATAATGTACTTGTAAAATACTGATAGATAGACAGACAGCTAGACAAAACAATAGACAGAATGACAGACAGACACTGAAATAATAAAATGTATATTGTTTAGTTTTATGCCTTACCCAGAATATAAAAATACATATAAATACACTTATTTCATTTACTTTAATCATTACTATTGGAATGTGGAGCATCAAAAAATGTGGTCACACTTTATTTGGATGGTCCGTTTGTTGAATTTAAGTTACATTGCAACTAATTCTCATTAGATTATAAGTAGATTATAGATTAGGGTTAGTGTAAATTGACATGTACTTGCAAAGTTTCTTATAGTCAGTTAAATGTCTGTTGAATGTCAGTGTCAACAAATTTTAAGTTGACAGTCTACTAATACTCAAATGGACCATCAAAATAAAGTGTTCCCAAAACTGTTTCTGAAGACAATCACCTACTGCACATTTACAAAAAGAAAATGCAGCTTCTTTTTTTTTAAGTCATTAAAAAGCTGTACAAACCAAACTTTAACAACAATAGGCAGCATTACTACTGCATAATATTGCAGTAAAATGCTCTTTATACAATTTTTATACACCCACTCTTTAATGCATCTGGTTATTTTTCAACTGGAATGGGAGTTTACTTTTTTTAAACAAATCTCTGCAGGAAAGGAAACTTTTTCATTACAGCGTCGGTGATAATTCTAAAGATGCACTTCATATATTACCGACTAATCTGGACGCCTATGAGCAATGTAGGACAGGATGGAGTCAGCAGTTTACCTGGACAATGCAGACCAGCTCTGCTTTTCTTCTGCTCTTCATCTGTAATGCATACAGAGCGCTGAGGTTTTGGCCTTCCAGTTAATATTCCTTTCCTTTCCTCTCTTCTCAAGTCCGATTTAAGCCAGCTGCACATTGGGCCTCGATTCTGCCACCTAAGACAAATTTAGGATTGAAGAAAACATTTTTTTTTTCTTCTTCCTGAAGCAGTGTTATGTGACAAGCTCACCGACAGCTGATTAATTGCCTTCGCCGTGAATATCAGGCCTCCGAAGTTCTCAGTGTGTACTTCATAAGATTTGGTCAGCAGTCTTGAAGCTTGACTTCACTTTTGACAGCTATAACCAATACAAACACTGTGATGTGTGACAGTATATACATTCAGATAAATTAAAAAATTAATTGGTAAACAAATATTTGAGGACTGTAGATGCATCAAAGTAGTACTTTGCAACTATATGGGAGGAAAGAGCATGACATTTCTATTTTGTTATTAACCTTTTCGTGTTTTTGACCCTGGATTACTTGGGATTATGATTGAGATTCATGCAACATCTGAATGCTGCATAAATAAACTTTTCTTATTAATGCACAAATAGTTAGAGCAGAACATTTATCAGAGATACACTACCTGGGTGTTGTCGTCAATGCCAGATTTAAGAGCAACAAATAATAACTTGACTTTAGTTGATCATTTGGAAAAGTGGCAGAAGGTAGATTTATCAAATGAATCATCTATTGAACTGCATCCCAATCATCACAAATACTGCAAGACCTATTGGAACCCGCATGGACCCAAGATTCTCACAGATATCAGTCAAGTTTGGTGAAGGAAAAATCATGGTTTGGGGTTACATTCAGTATTGGGGCCTGCAAGAGATCTACAGAGAGCATGGCAACATCAACAGCCTGAGGTATCAAGACGTTTGTGCTGCACATTACATTACAAACCACAGGAGAGGGTAAATTCATCAGCAGGATAGCGCTCCTTCTCATACTTCAGCCTCCACATCACAAAAGCAAAGAAGGTCAAGGTGCTCCAGGATTGGCCAGCCCAGTCACCCGACATAAACATTATTGAGCATGTCAGGGGTAAGATGGAGGAGGCTGCATTGAAGATCAATTCAGGGAAAGTCAGACCTACTGTCCTAATGAAATAATTAAAAATTAAGGCATGATCATATTTTACTTAGGTAAAATAAGCATAATCTAGAGGCCTTTGTATTTCATATTAGCCACTTGTACTTCATATAAGCCACTAGAAGTCAAGTTATTATTTGTTATTCCTATAACTTGGATAGGTGACAAGACTTTTGTCAGGTAGTGTAGAACTATTTGTCAAAACAATAAGTAGATGAGACAGCATTCAGCTCTCAATACGGCTTGAATTTTTTCCTTATTGGGCAAGTAAAATAATCTTGTTTTCAGTTTGAGATGAGATTATTTGGCTTGCCTCATTGGAAAATTGTTTTGCTTGTTTTAAGAAAAAAATAACTCACTAAATTTTATCATCTGAGGAATCTGAGGAAACTAAATTCAGAAAAAGTCTAATTTAAATTGGTCTAAATTAAGTCCTCGTCAATACACATTACTAATCAAAAACGAATTATTGAAATATCATAGAATTTAACATAAGCTTTACTTAATGATTTCTGGCAAATAACGATTAAAAATTTGACCAATGCAATGTATTTTTAATGTATAACATAACGTAAGACTGGTTTTGTGGTCCAGGATCACAAAATTAAATAAACAATAACAATAATTATAGTAATTAACTAAATACGTTTGGTAGATATCAAACTAGTCCTTACATTTCAACAAATTAGCAAAATGGGCAACAAGTGTGAGTACATGATGTTCTTGATCAGCATGTCATGATGTTAAAAATTCAGATTTTTATTTCAGTAATAAATTGTAACATTTAACATTTAAAAATTGGTTTACTTATACAGTTTCTTTACTTATATGTATGACCCATCTATAATTTACGGACGGATAGACTTATTTTTAGTCTAAATTCCTTTAAAAAAAAATCTTAAATCAAGAAGCATTTTCTATACAAGCAAAATACTCTTATGTCAAGAAATATTAAATCAAAATTAAGAGTGAGTTTTCCTGAAAACAAGCTAATTTTACATATCCGTAAGACAAGAATTTTTGCTGTGTGTTTTAGCCATGTTGAGAGCTGAATGCTAATTTGCTTATCTGCTACATATCATTATTTTGCAAAAAGATCTCAGCACTTCCCTCTTATAACAGCCATGCAGGCTTTTATTGTTATTTCTTTTCCAGGCAAACCATTGCTTAGAGGTTTTGATTAAACTTTGCTTGTCAATTAGAAAGCAAGAACATGAAATGACTAGTAAAACCTCCAGGCTACTCAACAAAACACACAAGAACACAGATGTCGCAGTCATGATATATAACAGGATCTCATTCAGGTCAAGTTGTTTGATCTGACAAACAAGGAGAAAGACAAAAAATAAATAAATAAAAATCAGCTCCAGTGGCTTGCAATATGATTTTACTTGATTAAGCATGCCGTTCGTATTGTTTTTGGCCCCCTTTTGGGGTCGTCACATTGGTAATTATTAACAATATGCAATTACTTTGGCTTCTTTTGCCTTGATTGCCGGAACGGAGAGCCAGATATCCATGCGGGTGAGTAAATAAATTCAAGATGAAGTGGCGCAGTAATTGAAAGCAGTTTATCACAGCTCTCAGATTTCCTTGTCTGAGTGAGTTCTGTTGAGCTTTGATCCGCACAATTAGCATTGAGATGTGTCGTCTTTAAAGTGCAGCCAGCGACGTGTGGCTTTCTGAAGCTCATCCACAGCTAACGGTTAAAGCCATAGTTCATAAAAAAATAAAATCTCAGTCATCGTTTACTCGGCCTTTATTTGTTCAAAACCTATTTGAGTTTCTTTCTTCTGCTGAACACATAAGAATATATTTTGAAGAGTGCTGGTTGACTGTATTCATTAGTGTGGGATGTAATTAGTTGTTGAGTTCCTGTAATTAAATTAGTTTTTTGTTAAAAATGATTACTTTTCATTTGTAGGTAATTTAATTACAGTTATAATGTACTTAGCCCCTCAATGTCTCTCCCAGTTTTTGAGCATTGACATGTTCAACTTAAATCATTAGCAATCCTCAGTGCTTTGGTATATATATATATATATATAACTAATTTAATTACAAGAACTCA
>CAIGQQ010031697.1:1712369-1730029 GCA_903798035.1 Danio albolineatus
ATATATATATATACACACATACATACACAGTGGGTGCTAAGTAGTCAGACCCTTTGCTGTGACACTTACATTTCACTCAGGTGCTGTCCATTTCTTCTAATCATCAGAGATAGTTCTACACCTTCATTTGAGTCTAGCTGTGCTTGATTGGACTTGAAGACACTTTGTCTATATAAGACCTCACAGCTCACAATGCCAGATGATGTCAGAGCAAATGAGAATCATGAGGTCAAAGGAACTGCCTGAGGAGCTCAGAGACAGAATTGTGGCACGGCACAGATCTGGCCAAGGTTACAAAATATTTCCACTGCACTTATGGTTCCTAAGAGCACAGTGGCCTCCACAATCCTTAAATGAAAGACGTTTGGGATGACCAGAACCCTTTCTAGAGCTGGTCATCAGGCCAAACTGAGTTATCGGTGGAGAAGAGCCCAAAGATCAGTGGCTGAGCTCCGGATATGCAATCGGGAGATGGGAGAAAGTTATAGAAGGTCAACCATTACTGCAGCCCTCCACCAGTCAGGGCTTTATGGCAGAGTTCCCAACGGAAGCCTCTTCTCAGCTCAAGACACATGAAAGCATGCATGGAGTTTGCAAAAATATAAAAACAACGCCTGAAGATTCTCTGGTTTGATGAGACCAGGATAGAACTTTTTGGCCTTAATTCTAAGCGGTATGTGTGGAGAAAACCAGGCACTGCTCATAATCTGTCCAAAAAAGTCCCAACAGTGAAGCATCATGCTGTGGGGGTGTTTTTCAGCTGCAGAGACAGGATGACTGGTTGCAGTTGAGGGAAAGATGAGTGCGGGCAACCAGGGGCGCCGCTAAGGGGGGGAAAGTTAGGACGATTCTAAGGGCCCATGCACTCTAGGGGCCCACAGAGATCTGCTTTATAATTAATAACAGTACTATAATGTAATAGAAATTATGAATGTATCTCTAAATTACAAGTAAAAGAATTTATTAGAAATAAAAAAATAAATACATGGCTTATATCTGCCCCTCGTGTCTGTCACTGTCAAATTGCACCCCCCTCCTTTCACTGTATGGTTCTGTCCGTCAGTAGCGGGAAGAGTGTTGATGCTTTGTTGAGTGCGATCGTCAGGTAAGCTGTCAAAGCAGCGATGTCCTCAAGGTTAACATCAGCTGTGTCTCAAATCGCATACTAATGCACTATTCTACGCCATTTTGTAGTATAAATAGTGTAAGTAGTGTGTTCACACTGAAAACTCTAAAATTAATAAGTGCACTTTAATTACCCGGATGATGCACTCAGCATCATTTATGGGTCTCGGCTTATTTATGGGTCTCATTGTAATATAATTTTGTGTCTTATTGATTTGTCACTGTTCCAGTGTATTGCACATTGTATGAGATGCTATTGCAGTTTTAAATAGTTACACATTGGTGTTTTGTGTGTTTAGAAATGTAGAATTTTCAGTGAATATTTGATTACTGTTCCTTTTCTTGTACTACATTTACATTTGAACAATAAATCATCTGCTTACTACAGTCATGGCTGTTCTCTTACTAAATACTGATAAGTAGTGGACAAAATCAATAATAAAATGCATAGGTCAGTATAACTACATTGCAGACAAATAGGATAGCTAGTTTGGTAGTAGGGGGCCCTTCTCATATTTTTTCATGGGGCCCAAAATTGCTAGCGGCGCCCCTGCGGGCAACTACAGGGATATCCAGAGTGCTCAGAACCTCAGACTGGGTCGAAGGTTTAGACAATGACCCTAAGCACACAGCTAAAATAACGAAGGAGTGGCTTCACAACAGCTCCGTGTCTGTTCTTGAAAAGCCCAGCCAGAGCCCTGACTTAAACCTAATTGAGCATCTCTGGAATGACCTAAAGAATGGCTGTCCATCCAACCTGACAGAACTGGAGAGGACCTGCAAGGAGGAATGGCAGAGGATCCCTAAATCCAGGTGTGAAAAACTAATTGCATCTTTCCCTGAAAGACTCATGGCTGTATTAGGGCGTACTCACACTATGTACAGTTCCCTTTAACCGGGCCAAAGCACGCTTGTCCCCCTTCCGTCTCCCCCGACGGCCCGCACTCTCATTGCATTCGGGCCTGAGCACGCTTACGTCATCGATGATGCGCTGTTCAGTGTAAGAGAAGCGCTCTTGGAGATTTCAGTGGAGATTTCTTTATATCATTATATTGTTTTAGTGGTTTCATATGCAGTGACACAGTCAAATTTTCCGCCGAACAGATCAGCCACTGCTGATGCTCATAAACAATTATAAAGTCCTCGTGCTGCAGGTATTAGATAGTTTGCTAAAGGCGCAGCTGTCGTGCAGAGAGGGGTTTGTGTCTTTGTGTTTCATATGGAATTAATAAATCCATATGAAACAGTCCCCAAAAGTCACGTCTCCTCTTCAGTTTCGGGCTCAGGCGCGCTTCGCACTCACACTACAAGCGTACCGCGCCAAAGCCCAAGTGAACCGGGCTCAGGCACACCTCTTCCAACCGGGCCAGGGCCGGCCAACTGTACCGTGCCTGAGCCCGATTCAGCGCACTCACACTTCTAAAATTATCCAGGAAACGGGCCTGAGCACGGTTCGGATAGCATAATGTGAGTACGCCCTTAGATCAAAAGGGTGCTTCTACTAAATACAGAGCAAAGGGTATAAATACTTAGAACCATCTGATATTTCAGTTTTTCTTTTTTAATAAATCTGCCAAAATGTAAACAATTCTATTTTTCTGTCACTATGAGTACATCTGTGTGATCATTAATGATGGGAAAAAAAGTTATATATATGAAATTTAATATATATAAAATTTAATAGATGCCTTTTTTGTCTCACAGCAACATTAATATAGTTTAGAATAATGTAAAATGTTATAATTATAGTTATCATTTATTTAATTTAGTCCATTTTATACAGCATACAGATTGCAATAAAAAAAAATGACATTTTATTTTAAAAGTAACCCAATAGTTACTTTCCCTGGTAATCTGTTACTTTTATAATGATGCAATTCAGTTAATATTCTTGAGACATAACTAGTAACTACAACAAATTACTTTAAAGTAACATGTCCCGTATAATGCATCTGTCAGTCTGACATTATAAAATGTACAGTAACAAGCCCTTTTCGCAGTTTGTTTGAAAAAAAAAGGCTCTCCTTGAACTGACAGTTAAAATTAGTTCAGTTAAATTAACTGTTTTTGTAATGCAATGAACTCTTGTTAAAGATCAAGGATAATGTGATGCTTCGTGATGTGAGCAGTGACTGCAGCACGGAAAGATGAAGAGCTTTCTGAGATTTCACTTTTACATGAACTGAAAGCAAGAACAAAAAAGGAGAATAGGAGGAAGAAATGTTACCAAAAAAAAAAAAAAAAAACATAACCCGCCATGAATTCTCTCAAAATTAGCAGCCAGCTGACAGGAGGAATTACGTTTAATCGTTTGAGCATTTGGTTTGACAAGCAAATTAAAAGTTTAAATGAAACTGACAATCTTTTGCTCATGCGTGTGCCCAATTAAAATCTTTTCTACTTCGCCACTTAAAACCACAAAACGGCTGCAGCCAAAGCAGTCTCGTGGCTCTCGACTGAAAAGTCTGAGCGCAAAACAAGACAGATGGATGAATTATTAAAATAAATAACAGCTTCGCAACTACCTTCAACACCTCTCCCGAATCCGAAACATGACAGAGTTCAGTTTCAATTAACTCTGTGAACGATAGAAGAGTTAATCGTCTTCATCAACTCTCAGCCAAGAAGGTCCGCAGATCCAGATCTATCTTTCTCTGTGCTAATGCCAGGGAAAAGCGATTATATTCCCGGCTCGTACGCGTAACCGATGGAACGATAGAGATACAACGATAAAGATTTTAATGGAGAGATTAAACGTCCTGCTCCGACGACTTATTCATTTTTACTGCAAATATCTCTGCGGGTTATGGAGAAACATATCTTGCCATGCACGTCTGGCCCAGAGCTCAGACTTTAGAGAGTTTATCTGGGTAGCTCATCTCCTTTCATGTCTGGCATTCAAAACGCTTGTCTGCATCACGATAAGCCACATTCAGGAGGAGCGCTCATCCTCGTCCTACAAAAACTTGCGCTAACTTTTAACACACGCAGCTTCGCTCCACTTTGGTACGAAGTTGTGGGAAATATCCAAGGTTAGTCATCATAGCTTTACACACACTGCTGTATGCTGGAATCAAATATGCTGCCACTTTATACAGCAGCAGTCGGGTTCTGGAAGCAAGACTTGCATATTTCGCCATCGAAAATAGATGTGTATTTTTTTTAAACAATAACAGACAGACCTATTGTGACCTACAAGGTTGTCAATCAATTGAACCCATCTGTTTGCTTTAAAAAAATGTTTTTAATAATTTTACCTTCCAGTTTTTTTTTTTCTTTCATTTATTTTTTTTATTAAAGTTGCCAACAACCCGTTACATATTTGATGGTTTTAACCTAATTTTCTGCACTGAATATATCACATATTATTATTCATTCATTCATTCATTTTCTTTTCGGCTTAGTCCATTTATTAATCCAGGGTCGCCACAGTGGAATGAACCGCCAACTTATCCAGCATTTGTTTTGCGCAGCGGATGCCCTTCCAGCCGCAAGCCATCTCTGGGAAACATCCATACATTCTCATTCACACACATACACTACGGACAATTTAGCTTAACCAATTCACCTGTACCGCATATCTTTGGATTGTGGGGGAAACCGGAGCACCCGGATGAAACCCACGCGAACACGGCGAGAACATGCAAACACACAGAAATGCCAACTGACCCAGCCGAGGCTTGAACCAGCGACCTTCTTGCTGTGAGGCGACAGCACTACCTACTGCGCCAGCGTGTCACCCTCACATATTATTAGTGGTGGGAAAAAATTATTTATTTCATTTTCCTTTCGGCTTAGTGCCTTTATTAACCAGGGGAATGAACCGCCAACTTATCCAGCATATGTTTTACGCAGCGGATGTCCTTCCAGCCAGAACTCAACACTGGGAAACAGCCATAAACTCTTGCATTCACACATACACACACACACTACGGCCAATTTAGCTTATTCACTTCACCTATACCATGTGTCTTTGGATTGTGGGGGAAACCGGCGAAGCACACGAACATGGGGAGTACATGCAAACCCCAAACAGAAATGCCAATCGACTTATCCGGGGCTTGAACCAGCAACCTTCTTGCTGTGAGGTGCTGTGGGCAAAAATTAATTGCCATTAATCATATTCAAAATAAAGGTTTTATGTAATTTAACTGTGTGGACTGCGTATATTTATTATGTATATATAAATACACAGATGCATGCATATATTTAAGAAAATGTTTGTTTATATTTAGATACAAATTTGTTTTGTATAATCTTGTTAATATGTATTTGTTTACATTAATGGGGGAGGGGGGTCTCACCACACCACCATCAGTGTGCAGCATCCACTTGATGTGTTCATGTTTTATCACCCCTTGAATGCAGATGGGTTATCAAAGTGCAACATTTGACAAAAGAAAAATTGGGAAATTGATTTAACAATAACAGACATATGCATTGTGAGCTGCGAAGGCTGTCAATCAATTAAATCCATCTGTTTGCATCAAAACATTTTTAAAAATCACAGTCAATAGGGGAGTTAATCATTGCATTCAGATCTTTAGTTGAATATATATTTCCCCTTGATTAATGCAATGTAGTTTTGTGAATGTTGCATTGAGGCTGAAGAGCTGATCACAGCTTTTGAAATCTGAGCAAACTTGAGGTGCGCTGTCCGTAAAAATAAGATCTCATTCTACACCGAATCAGTTCTCTCACCTCTAAAACCTAATATTCTACAGCAGAAAATGTTTGAATAGAAACTGCAGCAGTGCAAAATACATCACATCATGAACGAGACCAGCGATTATGAATGCATGAATCAAACTCACTCAGACGGCAGACAGTTCCTCATGCGGCTTTCCACAGATCTTTTTTCATATGCCTGTATGTAGGGAAGAAACATTCATAAAACATGGTGGAAAAGGAGACGGATCACAATTTCATGCATTTTTTGCATAGACTTAAATATTTTTGCAGAATTAAACGCTGTGATGCTTAACATGCATTACTGACATTGCCAAAGGTTGTTCATGCTGTAAAAGAAGATTTATACATTTAAAGAGCCCCTATTATACATTAAAAAGGGTCATATTTTGGTTTTGGGGGTCTCCAACAGCAGGCTAATATGCATGCATGCATGATCAAAAGACACTTTCATTGTCTTATAATATGCATTTATGTTTACCTCGTTATCCCAGCGACTCCTATATGAATCGTTCAGCGATTCATTTGTTCCAAAAGCCCTCCTTAGCGCGATGCTAAACTGTGCTGATTGGACCGATGACCCAGTCTGTTGCGATTGGTCAACATCATTCAGATGAGAGAATGCCCACCACGGCTTATCAATAATGAAGTAGTCAGAGTGTGTGCGTGAGCATATCTGCCAACACTCGTTTTTATCGGGAGTCGCCCGTATTTCAGACAACTCACCCCCGAAACTAACCCCCCGGTCCCCCAGCATATTACTCTAATTCTTAACCAGAAGTAAAAGCTGAACCATCATGAAACAGGACAGCCACACATGTGTAGGAGAGCTGATGTAGCCATAGCAACGACAAACAGCAGTAAAACGCAGCTCACAAACGCATTTTTAATCCGTAAACAAAGCGGCCCGCGTCACGTTTACAACGTGCTTTTAGACGCGATATGAGAATACAAGTTAAACAGATACACTACAAGCGGTTAAAAGTTACAAAACACAATTAAATGCATCATTTACAAGCTAGAGAAAACAATGAGGCAACCGTTTTAATCGCACTTACTCAATACTTGTTGGATAACAGGCCAGATTCACCGTCAGGCCACGACGAATCCTCCGTTGTAAGCGTGTAGATTCGTTTGAGGAACTATGAGTCGACTCTTTTATGGATGAATCAATATTTTTAAACACTGTGCACTTTCAGATTTAAGCCTTAGCTGGACATTTCACTTCACTTAGAGCTGTGTTATACACTGCATGCAAGCTCATTTTCAAAAACCCATAATAGGGGCTCTTTAACTCTTGTGCATTGTTCAAATTGACTATACTTTCGTTATGTTAGTGGCTGGTTTTGCCCATTGGCATCCATTACAATGACATTTTTTGATTGCAAAGCCAATACGCCATATACAGTAGGCCCAATCCCAATTCTACCTCTTAGCCCTTTCCTTTACCCCCATTTTGTGCATTCACATGAAGGGGTAGGGGTGTCCCAATTCTCCTTAGCTTGAAGGTGTAGGGCTAAGGGAAAGGGCTAGATAGCCCTTGAAACTAAGATTTTACAGGACCACACGCAATCCCAAGGGGTGCAAAAATTTCCCAGAATACACCATCTACAATGGCAACATGGCTGCACACGGAAGTCAGGAGATGCACAAATTAATATTTTTATTAATTTGTCATTAGTACAAAGTTTACAATAAACAAACATGTTTTAATACATTCATAAACGCATTCATGTTTTACTGTCATGCGTCCAAAAAAAATAAAATATTTGGCTATCTATAATCCCTAATAACAACTCCTGTATAGCAGTCCCACAACACTGTAACTTGATGACACTGGAATACCCTGTCAGAAAAGTCTACTGTCTGGGAATGACCTTTTAACAGTGTCTGGTATAATGTTAACGTTGTTTTAGTTTGTTGCAAAAATAGATTTGGTATTGTGCCATAGTCATGTATCCTGATTGTTGCTAGTTTTCCCTGTTGGAAAGACTGTTGATCATCAGTTGGCAGCATTAACGCTTTTGATAGGCCTGTGCAAAAAGGTTCTGGCTTATACATGGAGTAAAACAGCAGATTATTTCAACCCAGGCTCATTCTGATTACATACCCCTATATACACATTACTGGAGAGTGGCAAATATGTCCCAGGAACTACGTTTTTTTGCAGTTTTTGTTTTCACTAATTTATGCTGTGTACTCTTCTTGCCATTTCAAATTTCTCTCACGAGTGCCACTCGCACCTGCGCTTCTCATATAAATCCACCAGAGTACGCTGATGAGTGACTGACCGACAGACCATCCAATAACCCCACACACCTACTTTCGTTAACCCAACCAACAGTATTTTGAAGAAAAAAAAGTAATCCAGAAAAAAAGCCCTCAAGGCCTGATTTTTACAGATTTTTGCAGATTTTACCACTGCATCTCAAATCCTTTGACGTACACAACAAGCCAGTGGACAAACTGGTTACAACAAAAAGCCGTCCAAACGAAGGTAAGTGGCCAGCTGGTAAGGAACAGCATCACCCCGTCCAGTCGCATTTGTTTTAAAGACTACTGTAAATTCAGCCATACGTTCCTCTGGCTACATATCACGTGTATGTAGGGCTACATTTTCTGTTTGAGCCTATTTTGGATTACAATGTGCATGCATAAACACACTTACTGTGTTTACTATGTTCTGAGAGCTGAGCTGCATATTTTATAAATTCTCGAACATATATATCAAACATTCTCCAAAGGTCTCTTACAATCACTCTTTCACACACACACACAAACTAAGCTTTTTTTGCATCGCAACTGATCATCAACAGTAAAAATGACAAATTTTACCTCTTCCACAGAGGGAAAACCAGCAACAATAAAGAATGCATGATTATATGGTGTCATGGCTTGATTAATGGAAGTAAATAGGGCAAAAGCAGCCACCAACATAACGAAAGGTTAATGAATTTGCCCAGAGTGTATCGAGTTCTTAAAAAATCCCCTAAGAAATTCCCAAAATATGCATCAATACAAGATTTGTCACCAAAAATCATTCCATTTTCTGTAACACAGAGAAAGTTGTGGCCAAACTATGCCTTAAAATCGCCCCCAGATTGGATGAAAACATCACCGAGAGCACACAAAGGTTAATTGTTTGCATTTTCTTCATTGGATTATCCAAAAGTAGTTTTATTTTAGTATTTTAAAATCACTTTAAATTTAATTAAGTTTTTGAAAGTGATGCTCTTGCTTACCGACACTTAATTTATTAAATATTTAAGAACTGCAAAATAGCATTACCATCAGTAACACCTCCACTAAAATGCAAATTACTGTATTCCTGAAATGTCACGCAGATGCTGCATTTATAAATCCTGAAGTGCTGTATGTTATATATTAAATGCATTGCTGGTTTTCTTTGTATGAATAACTTTCAGTTCCTAAAGAAATCCATTACAAGACTATTTTCCATTACGCAATGAAAATGAGGCTTTTGCTTTAGTGATCCTTCAGCGTTGAAAAATCAAGGTTGCAAAACACTCCTATATACACACACGCATACAATACTTTTCCCCTTTAAAAATGACTCACACTATGACAGCAACTTTTATTCATACAGTCGGACCCGATGCCATATGACTTTTCATACTGGAAAGGTCATTTAAAACAGCGGGTCGTCTTGAAACCTAATGTTCGGCCTCATCTGAAAACAAAGCTCAGCAGATCTGACAGCAGCGCTCACAGAAGGAATTGGATCCTTTGACCGCATGTGACCTCTCCATTATTCATATGCTGTTGTCCAGACTGCAGTAACACTAATCATACACATGCGGCGGGCTATAAAACCACAGATACGCCAGCGCAGGATTCACACCGGCAGCTGGACGCCTGCAGTGCAGTGGAAATGACTGTCCGCCATCACTATCAGTCAAACAATAGAGAGAGCTCCATACATTACAGCGGGTTTATGGTCCTTCAACTCTATGTCAATGCCACAAAAACCTCTGAGAGCCGTTTTATTCCACCTCGTGCCTTCCAAAAGTCTTGCTTATATTGAACCCTGGCACCGGTTGTCCCGGGGAGCCGATCAAGCCATCAATCACTTTTTTTGTCAACCTTGATTTTGACTGCCCAGCGCAGATGTGACAAAATCACAGGTCCCAATGTGCTACTCGATGGCTGTGTCCCAAAACGGCCTTGAAATTATGGTTAGGACGTTTTAGATCAGAGCACATTGCAAATGGCATGCCAAAAGTGAATTTTGTGATATATTATAAGCATATTATAGAACATTAATATAAATTTATTGCATTAAAAAAAAAGGATTAAAGTTTATTACAGAAATTGAACTATCTGCTACAAAACGGTTTAAATTGATGAGGTCCTATATTCTATATTCTATATTGAATTCAATATTCAATTCAAATTCTATGTCATATGGTAATGATTGTATATGCATTTGTGATTAGTTTAACAACTTTATCTCTATTAAAAGCACACAAATAATCAATAAGTAATGGCCTAAATATGAGCAAAATAATCAAATCACGATTTCTGTGCTGTATTCAGTGCTTGCATTTAATGGAGTATCAATTCTTTATCCCGGGGAGCCGATCATGCTATCAATCAGCCTTAAAAATTATGGTTGGGGCATTTTAGATCATAGTGCATTGCAAACAACATGCCTAAAGTGAATTTTGTGATAATTAATGCATTTTGTGATAATTACCAGCATGAAATTGAACAAAAATCATTTTAATACATATTTAAAAATGTATCAAATTGTATCAAACTGAACTGCAACAAAACGGTTTAAATTTATGAGGTTTTGAAGCTGATTTAGCAGTAAATATTAAATAAGTCATAAGGTAATGATTGTATGAGCATTTGTGATAGGTTTATCAACTTTAGTTCTTTTAAGAGCACACAAATAATCAATAAATGATGGACTAAATATGGGCAAAACAATCAAATCATGATGTCTGTGTTGTATTCAGTGCTTGTATGTAATGGAGTAACAATTCTTATATTGAACCCTGGCACCGTTTGTCCCGGGGAGCCGATCATGCTATCAATCAGCCTTAAAAACTATGGTTAGGGCATTTTAGATCATAGTGCATTGCAAACAGCATGCATGCCTAAAGTGAATTTTGTGATAATTAATGCATTCTGTGATAATTAAAAGCATAAAATAGAACAAAAATAATTTAAATACATATTTATTATCAAAATGTATCAAATTGAACTGCAACAAAACGGTTTAAATTTATGAGGGTTTTGAAACTGATTTAGCAGTAAATATTCAATAAGTCATAGGGTAATGATTATACGCATTTGTGATTAGTTTAACAACTTTAGTTCTATTAAGAGCACACAAATAATCAATAAGTGATGGACTAAATATGGCCAAAAGCAATCAAATCATGATTTCTGTGTTGTATTCAGTGCTTGTATGTAATGGAGTAACAATTCTTATATTGAACCCTGGCACCGTTTGTCCCGGGGAGCTGATCATGCTATCAATCACTTTGTCAACCTTGATTTTGACTGCCCAGCACAGATGTGACAAAATATCACAGGTCCCAATGTGCTACTCGATGGCTGCGTCCCAAAACGGCCTTAAAAATTATGGTTGGGTCATTTTAGATCAAAGTGCATTGCAAACAGCACGCTTAAAGTGAATTTTGTAATAATTAAAAGCATAAAATTGAACAAAAATTATTTAAATACATTTTTGTTAAATGTATGAAAGTTTATTACAAAAATTGAACTAACTGCAACAAAACGGTTTAAATTGATCAGGTTTTGAAGCTGATTTAGCAGTAAATATTAAATGTGTCATACGGTAACATTAGCATGAGTTTTTGACAGAATTTTAACAACTTTAGCTTTATTAAAAGAACAAATATAATCTATAAGATTTGGCTTAAATATGGCCGAGTTTAATGACGTACAAAACGGAACGTCTCAAATTCGATCGGCCTGTTTACATGATAGTCGCATATCCCATTTATATCTGATTTATTTCCACACATAAAGGAGGCCTGAAACCGATCTCTGGAAATCCGAAATACATGCGTTTTTTTCGTGTTTACACAGTCATAGAACAGATCCGATCTGCCACATGACCAAAAAAATTAAATAAATAATAGTAATAATAATAATAATAATAATAATAAAATTGGAATTGGGTGACATTTAACTGGCAGTGTAAACAGGGCCTTTGTTGCAGAATTTGTTGTTTCGCGATTATCTGTACTTGAGTTTATTTTTAAGTTTAACTTTAACTTGGTTTCTTCAATAAATCTTATACCTTTCCTCCAATACACATCCCAGAAGGACATTGGTTACTACAACACGAAACCAAAGCAACAAAGACTGCAAGTCAGTTTGACGAATCAATACCCGACAACAAGACCAAAAGTGGCACCTGTTACTTCCATGATAAACAACTGCTGTGATGAAGATGAGCACCTGGAACGAACAACCTGGTGCTCAAGTGTGGCTTTCAAACACTGGTTTATTCTGTTTGGGTGAATGATAGACAACACTGCACTTCATATAAATTCTGTATCTACTGGCTTCTATTCATATGTATGTGAATAGTGGAGAGCTGAATGTAAATGCATTCCAGAGAACTGTTTGAATGCATCTTATTCAATTCATGCACAGCAGTTTCACATTGACATACAAGAGAAGAGTAGGTTTAATGTTACACAATATATTATAAAACAACTTCAATTTCAGCTGTAAAGCAGCTCCATGGAAAACAATAGTACCATTATTCAGTTCCATGAGTCATTTCATTTTTCTGTGCAAAGCTACTCCTCTAATATATGAAACAGCTTCAGTTTCCATCATGAAGTCACTCTACAGAGTTGTTATTCAGCTCGAACCTACAGGTGCACAAAACTTAGACGGCCACAAAACTCTGGTTTTGATTTTATTGGGGTCTTAAAACAGATTTAACAGTAAATATTACCTAATCCATCTTCTGCACTTCAATCACCATCTGGTTCGGCTCAGCAGCCAAATCTGACCTCCGTAGACTACAGCGAATAGTCCGGACTGCTGAACGAATCACTGGCAGTACCCGCCCTATACTTCAAGAACTGTACTCTTCCACAGTGAGTAAAAGGGCTCGCAAAATCACCCTGGACGCCTCGCACTCAGCACACTTCCTGTTCAAACTGCTACCGTCTGGCCGGCGCTACAGAGCACCGAGCACAAAAACTGCCAGACACAGGAAAAGTTTATTTCCTCAGGCCATCTACCTCATGAACAGTTAATATTTCTCCTATTGTGCAATAAATGTGCAATACTTTCTCACACGCACTTGTACACAGCATCTTATAATAATATACAATGCAATACTTACGCAACTGGACACAGCACCTTATAACAATATACAATGTTATACTTCTCCTTACGCGTTTGTACACAGCACCTTCTAACCTGTATATTTATAACAAATCTGTACATACATTTCAACATCCAGATTTTTTGGACTGACTGCATCTCTGTTTAATGTCTATCGTCTTCTTTTTTTATGTTTATTCTGTGTTGTCACTTGTCACTTTATGTACACTGGAAGCTTCTGTAGCCAAAACAAGATCCTTGTGTGTGTGGCAATAAAACTGATTCTGATTCTGATTCAGAAGAGGAAAGAGGTTGCAGAAGATCTTCAGATTGAAGTGCTAGAGAACGCCATTATTGCTTTAAATCAGGGGTGCTCAATCCTGTTCCTGGAGATCTACCATCCTGCACAGTTCAGCTTTAACCTTGATCAAACACACCGGTCTTTTATTACCAAGTGCTCCTGCAGATCCTACTTTGCTGGTTAAGTTGCTTCTGGTCAGGGTTGGAGCTGAACTCTGCAGGAAGGTAGATCTCCGGCAACAGGATTGGGCACCCCTGCTTTAAATGTTGTCAGTTCTAATCTAGCATAAAGGCAAAAACAGGGCCTGGATATTGTCAAAACAATACAGTTGTGAGCTCTTAGCAATATATTTTTGGGTTAGCTATGGCAGGCAAGGGTAAGCCGGGAGTGTTACTCTTGGAAAATTCACCAAAGAGGCAAAAGCACCTCTGATTAAAAGTTCAGCGTTAGACCAGAAAACGGCACATAAGTAAAAATGTATGGTCCCACTTTATATTAAGTGGCCTTAACTAATATGTACTTACACCGAAATTAATAATTTAATACAAATGCACTTATTGTGTAAATATATGTTTTTACATTGTACATATCCTTAATTAAATAACTGCCAGTAATTACGTCTTTAATTAATTTTTGTAATTACACTGTTGACCATCCCTTACACCTTAACCCACCCTTAAACCTACCGATACCACTAAACCAGTCCATAACCTTACCCATATCCCACAAGTGTTCTTAAATACATTATAAACAAAGTAAGTACATTGTATTTATTTTTTGATGCAAGTACATAGTTAAGAACACTTAATATAAAGTGGGACCAAATTTATGACTGGTTTCCAGTGTTGATGTCACACACCTCAGCGTACTTTAATGTGCCCTATAGAATTACTGATTTAATTATTCTGCAATTATGTCTAAGTATTTTCTGTAAATATAGACCCATTCCCTGGTGTGGCCATTTTTTGGGGTACCAAATATTTGGTCCCAGTTTAATTGCAAACAACTTAATATTTTAGCCTTTAACACTATTAGCTAGCTGGAGTATTCTACTCCACTGGAAATGAAATAACAACTACATCCCAATGGCTTGTGGATACCACCTTTTTTCTTAAGTTGGAAAAGGTTAGATGCTTTGGGGAAGGTAATTTCTTTTTTTTTTTTTAAGTAGCAGTGTTTTATAATGTTTTACTCCACTGAATTGGTTGCATCACTGTCTCTCCACTCCCCCTATAGCTGGTGTGGGCTGCCATCGCATCATCCAAGTGGATGCTGCACACTGGTGGTGGTGTGGAGGGACCCCGCTCATGATTATGAAGCGCTTTGGGTGTATGACCATACACGATAAGTGCGCTATTTAAATACACATTACATTACATAATTTACTTTAACACACAGGGTTTCAGTGTCAATGCTTGACGGAGGCTGTTTCTGAAGTTGGGGTAAACATGCTCATCACAGCAGTATCAGCCTATGAAATTAGTCAACAATTAGCTACTGTCTGAGCTGGGGTATTTGCATAAAGCAATCTGATTGGCTGACGCTTCCATTGGTGCTTGAAAAGAAGTTCCTAACTTCTGTAGCAAGCAACACCACTGAAGCAGTGTCAACAGATCGACAGTTCAGTTCAGCATTGCTTGACGTCACTCATTCAAAGTGTATAGGAAGCATTGATGTGTGAATGGGGAGTTTGTCTCAACATCTTGCTTAATAGACGCACTCTCCTTCCTTTTAATTTATTTAATTCTTAGTAATTTACTTGATTTGTTCTTAACTATCATTATCTTATACTGTTTACTTGTAAATATTTACTTTCAACAGTGACAATGCATCTAAACATTTGATTGTGATTGTTGAATGACTGCATTTAGTTGGTTGTAAGAACATTTTCTGTACACATTTATTTTTCTTTTATTACTACATTTTTTTCTTACCATTATTGTTTTTAGTTTTTTTCTTTCCTTTAGTTAAAACAACAACAACAAAGTTAATGATATTTAATAATTTGTATCATAATAGTGTTTGTTTGTTTGTTTGTTTTTTCACAATAAAACATTAACATGAAAAAATATGGGTGGTAAATGGACATAAATCTAATTGTATGCTTTATTTTCTGTTTTTGTGAACAATGGCTGACTTGGAAAGGCTAGTCAGCTTTATTTATAAACCACTCTTTACAATACACTGTTTCAATGCAGCTTCACATTAATAAAGAGGACAAATAGGAGCATTCATTTAAAATTAATCAATTAGGAATTGAGTGCAGTTTCAGCTGTATAAAGCTGCTCTGCAGTAACCAATAGAGTGATTATTCAGCTCAAACCTTCAGGTGCATGTTAGCAAAAAAATGAGCATTAAAACTAACAGCCACAAAACTTTAATTTCATGGGGTCTTGAAACTGATTTACAGCCAATTTAAAAGATGCTAAAGCAAAATGTTTCAAAAAGAGGTGTCAAAAATATCAGCATTATGGAGGAATTAAAGAAATTACTTTAAAGGTGCTGTATGCAAGTTTTTGACTCTTCTAAAGCATAAAAATACCATAATATGTTTGCAGATTTCAGAAACATGCTAAGTGAACATTCTTGTTGATCTGAAAAACAATGCTGAACTCAGATATTCTGCTTTGAAAGTGTGCATTACGTGCTGGAACATCCGTCTTTGTTTTGGTCTCTTTAGCCCGTCCAATGCTAGATTAGCCAATTATATTTCAGCATCCGGGTTGCCTTTTTGGAAAACAGCGCTTTTCATTCATTCAGAAAGGCTCTCAAATTATGCATCAGCAACCGAAATGCAACCTCCAGTGGACAGTAACAGCTTCCAAAATGAGATGCAGATTCAGAGTTCCACATGAGGGTATTAATAAGAAATAACATAACCATTATGATTGTAAACATTAGGTGAGCAGGTTACATTGTGACCCTGTGTCTGCAGTGATAAGCAATTTGGCTGTTTGCACCAAATGAAACATGACAGAAGAACAGAATATGTGCACTTACTGCACTCCAACAGAATGGTAAGTTTCATAATCTAATTAATACATATTAAACCTCTTTAACATTATTAAATGTAGATGCTGAATCACTCATATGTGTTGGCCTGCACCAAGTCACAGTTATAAAGTTCAATTTTACATGATTTTCAAGGTCTGAGGTGAACCATCTGCTGCTGCTTTCAGTATAAGGCAATAAATGTAACGTAAAACAGTGTTCAAACTCAAATTGTTAGCATTTAACACTGAATAAAGCACATGAGGTGTACCTGAGGTGATCATTGTCAGTTTTCTGCTGATCAGCTGCAAGAAATAGAAGCCGTTTCTAAAATATAAATTTCAGGTGTTGGTTAGAACAAAAAATGATTTTAATATGGAAAATATTCCTTTTGTCGTGTGTAGGCATGGGAGAATAACCGTTTTCAAGGTATATCACGGTATGTAAAAGTCAAGGTTTTCATACCGCCAAAATTTTCTGCTATACCGCTCCTAAGGTATATGTAAGATTTTCTATTTATTTATTAACATTTATTTGTTTTATTTTTAATTTTTTAAAAGTATAAATTGCAAAGACATCTGTGTTTTTTTAAACAAATGAAGACAGCAGAAGTCAATGATTCATTGTAGTTCAGCCTGACATGTTTACTGCCCCAAAATGTTTCTCAAAATCAAATATATTGTGTTCAAGGGGGTAAAAGGTTTTATTTTTTAGCCAGATATTTAAAAAGAATATATTTTAGAGCAGTTAACACAATATCATCATACCGTGAAACCATGATATTTTAACCAAGGTTATCATACCGGCAGAATCTTATACCGGCCCATGCCTAGTCGTGTGCCATTGCTTTTAATTAGAACACTGTTTAAATCAGCCTTTAGACTCGACAGCCAGGCCCACTGCTGTTGGTGTCGTCAATCTGGCAACCTGTGGTTGCATGCGTTTTGAACCAGGAGTGCAATACCTAGTTCAAACATCGGTTGCCAGTTACATACTACACCTTCAAACCACATGATAAAACATCAAAAAATATGAGCTGGAAATAGTCAAAACTAAATCTTTACTCAGAAAAAAATTTTCACACTTTACAATAACGTTCATTAGTTAACGTTAAATAATGCATTTACTAACAAACAATGAACAATTCATTTATTACAGTATTTGTTCATGTTACTTAATGTTAATGAAAATACAGTTGTTCATTGTT
>CAIGQQ010031697.1:1738589-1748716 GCA_903798035.1 Danio albolineatus
GTGCTCTTGAAAAGTTGCCATGTCCACTTATTATACACACTAATTTAGTATATGTGGGCTGTTTGTTTATATTTGGCTCATAAAGCAGTCCAGTTTATTAAGCAGCAGGTAAAGATTGCTATATATTTGTGGCTCATTTCCAAGATAAAGTGTGTACATTTCATTTAAATTTGATTTGTTATAGGATTGTTTTTATTAGCATATTTTTATTGTACAACCTGGCAACACTAATAAGTACTGTACCAACCGTAATTATATTTTGGCATCTCGCATTGGGGATCTGCTATTTCTTAATACAACTTCATAAGGTGTACTCTTGAAGTGTTGCCATGTCCGTTTAATATAAGCGATGTTGATTTAATATATTTGGGCTGCTTGTTTGGCTCATGAAGCAGGCCAGTTAATGAAGTTAATAAAGTAGGCAGGCGAAGTCTCGCAATAGGTTTGTGGCTTATTTCCAAGATACACTATTTGCCTTTTTTACTGAAGGATCTGGCAACATGGAGTAAATTTATACATGTAAAGTTCTTATGTTTTGTATGTGCGAAGTGTAAGAAATCATATTTAAATTTCAGTTCTGAACACACTGCATGCTTTTATAAATGTCAGGAGTGAGAATCACAATTTCCTTACATCATGACCATCAAGTATGACCCACTTTTAAATTTGCAATGGTTGTCAATTGATTGCACTGAACATCTTGGCATCTCGCAGATTTGGTATCAGATTTTGATGAAAATATTAATAAAGTGACAGACTCAATATGTTTGGTCATTTCAACACTTCACGTTAACAGTGGCATTATCTTGTGTTTATGCCTGGAAGGTGTGCTCTTGAAAAGTTGCCATGTCCACTTATTATACACACTAATTTAATATATTTGGGCTTCTTGTTTATATTTGGCTCATAAAGCAGTCCAGTTTATTAAGCAGCAGGTGAAGATTGCAATATATTTGTGGCTCATTTCCAAAATAAAGTGTCTACATTTCATTTAAATTTGATTTGTTATAGGATTGTTTTTATTTGCATATTTTTATTGTACAATCTGGCAACACTAATGAGTAAAGTACTATACCAACCATAATTATATTTTGGCATCTCGCATTGGGGATCTGCTATTTCTTAATACAACTTCATAAGGCATACACTTGAAGTGTTGCCATGTCCGTTTAATATAAGCGATGTTGATTTAATATATTTGGGCTGCTTGTTTGGCTCATGAAGCAGGCCAGTTAATGAAGTTAATAAAGTAGGCAGGCGAAGTCTCACAATAGGTTTGTGGCTTATTTCCAAGATACACTATTTGCCTTTTTTACTGAAGGATCTGGCAACATGGAGTACATTTATACATGTAAATTCCTTATGTTTTGTATGTGCGAAGTGTAAGAAATCATATTTAAATTTCATTTCTGAACACACTGCATGTTTTTATAAACGTCAGGAGTGAGAATCACAATTAATTTCCCTAAATTATGATTATCAAACACGACTCCCTTTTAAATTTGCAATGATTTTTAATTGATTGCAATGAACATCTTGGCTTCTCACAGATTCGGTATCTGATTTGTCATAATAATATTAAAGTGACAAAGACTCAATATGTTTGGTCATTTCAACTAAACTATCATCAACAGCGGTATTATCATCTTCTGTTTATGCCTAGAAGGTGTGCTCTTGAAAAGTTGCCATGTCCACTTATTATACACACTAATTTAATATATTTGGGCTTCTTGTTTATATTTGGCTCATAAAGCAGTCCAGTTTATTAAGCAGCAGGTGAAGATTGCTATATATTTGTGGCTCATTTCCAAGACAAAGTCTGTACATTTCATTTAAATTTGATTTGTTATAGGATTTTTTATTTGCATTTTTTATAGGACAATCTGGCAACACCAATCAACCGTAACTATATGTTGGCATTTCGCATTGGGGATCTACTTTTTCTTAATACAGCTTCATAAGGCGTACAATTGAAGTGTTGTCATGTCCATTTAATATAAGCGATGTTGATTTAATACACAGGTGTCAAATCCAGTTCCTGGAGGGCCGCTGCTCTGCAGTTTAGCTTTAATCCTAAACAACATTAAACACACCAGATCAAACTGAGTCCTTCAGACTAGTTTGAAACCTAAAAGTAAGCGTGTTGAAGCTAAACTGCAAGGCTGCGGCCCTCCAGGAACTGAAATTGAAGCCTGTGATTTAATATATTTGGGCTGCTTGTTTGGCTCATGAAGCAGGCCAGTTAATGAAGTTAATAAAGTAGGCAGGCGAAGTCTCGCTATAGCTTTATGGCTTATTTCCAAGATACACTATTTGCCTTTTTTTACAGAAGATCTGGCAACATGGAGTAAAGTTCCTTGTTCTTTATGATTTCTTTGGTTTAGGCTATAATTCCATTGATTATGATTAATCATTACAAAACAGGTTGGTTTTTATTCTTAAAGAGGCACAGGCTTGTTATCCAATCAATATTGAAGTCGTTTTATTCATACACTTAGCTTTTAAATTAATAAATTCATAAAAATGTGATTTTTAAGAAGGGGGACCCGAGAGTGTGCTCCAACTATACGAGGATCACACTCCTCGGCCTGCCGGGGAAAGTCTATGTCAGGGTACTTGAGAGGAGGATCTGGCCGATGGTTGAACCTACGATCTAAGAGGAATAATGCAGTTTTTTTTATCCAGGCAGTGGTACACTGGACCAGCTCTATACTCTCACCAGGGTGCTCAAGGGTTCTTGGGAGTATGCCCAACCAGTCCACATGTGTTTTGTGGACTTGGAGAAAGCATTCGACTGTGTCCCTCATGGCCTTCTGGGGAGGATGCTCTGGGAGTATGGGGTCAGAGGCGCTCTGTTAAGGGCCGTCTCGTCCCTGTATGAACAGAGTAGGAGTCTGGTTCATATTGCCAGCAATAAGTCTGACTTGTTTCCAGTGCATGTTGGACTCCGGCAGGGCTTCCCTTTGTCACCAATTCCTTTAATAATTTTTATGGACAGAATTTCAAGGCACAGCCCTGGGCTGGAGGGGGTCCGGTTTGGGGACCACAGGATTTAATTTCTGTCATTCGCAGACAATGTTGTTCTGTTGGCATCAAACATGGACCTTCAGCATGCACTGGGCCAAGTTTGCTGCCGAGTGTGACACAGCTGGAATGAGAATCGGCACCTCCAAGTCCGAGGCCATGGTGCTCTACCGGAAAAAGGTGGTCTGCCATCTCCAGGTTGGAGGAAAATCCTTAGCCCAGGTGGAGGAGTTCAAGAATCTTGGGATTTTGTTCACGAGTGAGGGAAGGATGGAACATGAGATTGACATTGGATTGGTGCAGCGGCAGCAGTAATGCGGTCGAGGTACCGATCCGTTGTGGTAAGGAAGGAGCTGAGCCAAAAGGCAAAGCTCTCGATTTACCAGTCAACCTACTCTCACCTATGGTCATGACCGAAAGAACGAGATCTCGGATACAAGTGGCCAAAATGAGTTTCCTTCACAGGGTGGCAGGGCGCACCCTTAGGGATAGGGTGAGGAGCTCTGTCACCCGGGAGGAGCTCGGAGTAGAGCCGCTGCTCCTTCACATCGAGAGAAGTCAGCTGAGGTGGCTGGGGCATCTGTTTCGGATGCCTCCTGGACGCCTACCTAAGGAGGTGTTCCAGGCATGTGCCACTGGGAGGAGGCCTCAGGGAAGACCCAGGACACGCTGGAGGGACTATGTCTTTTGGCTGGTCTGGGAACACCTCGGGATCCCCCCGGAGGAGCTGGAGGAAGGGTCTGGGCAGAGGGAAGTCTGGGGTTCTTCCCTAAGACTGCTGCCCTCGTGACCCGGCCCCAGAAAAGCGGTAGAAAATGAATGAATGAATAAAAATGCGATTTTTCATTAGTAAGATTCAGTTAAGTTTAAGAAGCTTTGACATTACTGTCATTAACCCACAAAATTCTGTTTAAACTTCATCGAAATTCAACAGAGTCAATTCAATAAGCCTGAATTGAGCGTTGAGGAAACCCATTTCATTTGGCGGAGGCAGAAAAACGTCTCACTTTAAGGAACACAAAAGAAAATGCTTAATTATCTTGTTAACGCTTTATAATGAGGCCTAATGGTTTGTAACTTTTCTCTCCATGGGCTGTCAGAGCTCTAGTCGTTCGTTGTGTGGAAATGTATGATCCGTTCATATGCTCAGCTAATGGATGTCTTAATAGTTGTCCCATGTGTCGTAGTACAGGTTTTGATCACAGATGTTGTCCTGAATTTGACGCGGAATTTGCATCAACAAACATCTCATTATGTGCACATTGTCAAATTTGCTTAAAGCTGAAAAGCCGTTTCTGCTACTTGCGTCACCAAACGGAATTCCAAATCACTTTTACTGAACACTTGTCAAAACCGAGGACAGTTTCCACCTATTTTTAAAGCATCAACTACACACAAATCAGAACTCTGATGGCTCAGAAGCATGATATGAGGTCTTCCGCGTGTTAAAAGTGATATTTGGCTAAATAAATAAGCCCATTAGAGAATATCTGCCTTCTTAAATCAGTGTTTTTGCTCTCAGTGTGATCAGATCATTAGTTTGTTTGTGCTGAACTTCATAAAAGACTCGCTTGGCAGTTCATTTCTAAGCGAGAGCCATATGGTCCGCTCATTGGGTATTAAATATTCCTACTGGCACGACCATCCGATTTTGACAGATAATTTGTTTCCAGCGTGACAAGGTCTTGCAGCAAACAATGCATTCAACAAACAAATGTGCGAAAGCCCATCTAAACGCAGCTCATCTTATTGAAAAGTAGAGATTTCACTCGCGCAAATGTGCAGAGTCACTTAGGGCAACATGAAGAACAGCTTTGAATGCTTCCTGAAGGCCATAAGAGGGAGGAAAAGCAGCGGTTTCAGCTTTGAAAATTGGCTGAGAATTTATTCCTCAGTTCCTGAGGTAAGCAATGTAAAAACGCTGACAGTTCGGCAGAATTTACCGGCCTCCAAACCTTGAACGGGTTTCTCAAACTCAAGGTTAAAACGCTCACAGAAAGCATTCGTCTAAATCACCTGCAGGCGTCTGCAAAAGCCAGTCTGGGTCAGTCAGACTCTCAGATTATCTGCTCAACATGTAGAAAAAGCATCCAGCTTTTAGTGTCACAGCTCGTTCGGGTCTTTTCTGGACATTGTTATTGGCCAATTTATTAACAACGGCCGACTGAAATGCGGCGTGACACACCAGTGCCATCAGTAATCACATCCACTGGGAATCCTCAGTGTCCGGCTGTTGGAGGAGGAGAAAATTAAGAGTCGCCATGAAATCAACATTGACAAGTCTTGGCTGTATGGGATAGAGCTGTGTTTATTGCGGCTGATTTATTCACGCACGCCATTGCGATCTTTAATCAGAGACATTAAAGCTCTCTCTCTCTCTCTGCGACGCAACAGTCTCTGTTCTCCGATGACAATAATCCAATCCTTCTGACCTGTCAATCACGGGAGATCCCAGAAACGACAACGAGCCAATCAATTGCCCATGGACAAAAATCAAGGCCTGTCCTACATTTCTCCTTGCTCAAGAAGCGGATTCATTTGGATGCATCAATCAGGGAGACTGCTGCAATTTCAGTTTCAAACTAACCTTAAGTTTTGCCATGCAAAAATGACTTTTCTTATGCATAACGTGATTTTTTTTGTGTTTTAAAGCGCTTAATATTTTAACCCAAGTCATACTAAAATGTACAAAAATAAAAAGAAAAAATATAGGAAGAAAAACATCTAATTAAATTATTGTGGCCTATATTGTGGCCTATACACCCCAAAATCAATATTTCAGTGTAAATATGCCTTCCTTTTTCCTAATGTACTGTAAAGTGATACACTTTAAACCACTGTATGCTAATATATTGAAATATTATTACAATAAGTCTAGAGGAAGGAATGAGTCAATAGAGCTGCCATTTTGGTACAGGGTAGCGCTCCATTGAAATGAATGTGGAACCAAGGTGCAATGGAGGACTGGGCATCCAGAGCCAGAGATATATACACTCACCGGCCACTTTATTAGGTGCACCTTACTAGTACCGGGTTGTACCCCTTTTTGCCTTCAGAACTGCCTTAATACTTTGTGGAATAGATTCAATGAAGTAGTTGAAATATTCCTTAGAGAAGGGATGAATTGGATAGGCTAAATTGTCCGTAGTGTATGTGTGAAAATGTGTGTGTATGGATGTTTCCCAGTGATGGGTTGCAGCTGGAAAACATATGCTGGATAAGTTGGTGGTTCATTCCACTGTGGTAACCCCAGATTAATGAAGGGATTAAGCCGAAAAGAAAATGAATGAATGAATACTAAAAGTTTGTTCAGGTTAGTAAAATTATGTACCATTATTTTAAAGTGCTACCAAAATGATTTACCTACACGCACTATAGCATTTAAATGCAATTAAAAACACATTGGCATTGATGACAAATCAGCGACCCAATGTTTGTAACATTCAGAAGTGTTTTATTTGTTTTAAGTCAGAGACTGCAGGTGTTCTGTAGCGTCACGGTGGCCCAGTTTATAGAGGAGAAGAAAAAACAAGTGCTGAGAGCGGGGTCAGCAATAAAGCCAAGTCAATCATTTCTTTATCCTCTCTATCAGCCACTCGCAGCTTGACAGAACTCATCTCTCAGGACACACAGGGGAAAAGCCACCCGTCATAATTATCCCAGACAGTTTAGGTCAGTCTGTATTAAGCGGCTTGTGCTTTATGCGGAAGCATGCCGATTAAAAAAAAAACAACACATTCTTTCTGACTGGCATAAATTCGCTCAAGGATCCTGACAGACAGCCTGTAGACGATCAGCTAATGTGTGGAGCGTAAAAACACACTAGATTTAAGACCACACGCTCCACACAGACAAAACAAAACGCTTTTTCATTCAACTGTCAATGTGTTTTCTCAGTCTACTGCACATAAAACACCCAAAATACACTGAAGTCTTAATTTCGTCATACTCCATTGATTTATATTTAGATTACAATACAATACCTCAACTTTTGTCTCCTGCAATGAATCAGAAATATTCAATTTAGCAACACTTTCCTTCATAAAGTTAATCATATGTTTATTCTGAAGGATTTTTAAAGCCGTTTCAAAGACTTTATACAAATAAATCAACATGATCTCACGGGAATTCGTAAAGTTTTGATTAAGTGGCTAATTCATATGATCTCATTTGTACAATTTAGTAAGATTTGCGCATTGCCCAATGACGGTTGGGTTTAGGGGAGGGGTTTGCTGCCACACCTCTTTTTTTAATCATTTAAGTACGACTGACCTCGTACGAATTAACCACTAAACTGACAAAACGTAACAAGTTATGTTTCCTGAGATCAGGGTGAATATATACATATACGAAGATATACCACAGGTATTACTATGAGACACAAACCACGAGGAGACCCATGATTGTATAGTTTACAAAGCTGAAATGCAAAGAAATAAACATCAATTTAATGTCCTGCAGCAGTTGTTATTCGCAATTTCATATACACGTACCCACAAGTTATTATTTCATTATAAAGATAATCGTGTTTATATAAACACTATAAATGAGGAGGACTTCTCTCCTCCTCAATCCACAGGTCTGAATGCAGAAACAGTGGACAGCAGTGCAGCAGGTCTCTTTCTCTGTCTATTTCAACCATTAGCCCTGCTGGTAATCTAGAGGATTTTCAACATGTGAACACAGCAGCACTGATATAGGTGATGTGTCTGAATGGTAACAAACTCAACTAATAAAGTTTGCCATTCTCCAATCTCTCAACAAAAATGCTTGCTGCAGTCTCACCCAGTCATTGGATCACAGCTTGGCAGGTCTGCCCTGCCTTCGGAAAGCACATGCTCTCATGAATAGTTAAGAAGCAGGGTCTTCTCATAGGATAAGAAGACTCCGCTCTGAATAATAATGAGAAACCGACGCATAATCACTCCACTAGCAGATTCGCGCTACCGATTTTGATCAATCCCAACAATTATTTTAAACCCAGAAGAAAAAATTAGCTGACAAAAGCTCCAAATTATCCAGTTTTCCCCACAATTAAAGCTGACAGGTGCTAACGTGGTCTTAACTGTCGCACAGCACACACAAATCTGTTAATTTTTGGTTTTATAAAGTACTCAAGGATGTCTTAAACCTTTAAAAAACTCTTTAAACGGCTTAATGTTATAACTAGGGCCAGACGGAATCTGCGGACATTTTTTGCTATTTCTGCGGAGAATTTTATTAAAAATCAGCGGATTTATGCGGAATGATTTTGGGAGTATCATAACTAAAATCTTAATATATGAAATAAAAAGTAATACTTTTTTAACTTTTATTTAATGTTTACAAGGCAAATCAATTAGATCCACTTTATTTGGTAAACAAAGCAAGTCTCTCATATAAAATCTTTACTAAAAGACAGAAAATATTACTTTACACACTTTATTGTAAAAAAAAAATCATATGAATATTTTCATATTAGTCAATATTATTACTGAAATTAATTTGAAAACTGAATAAATATAAACTTACACACATTTACACCAGTAACTAAACAGAATCCATGATGGGCTAAACATCTGCGGAATTCTGCGCGCGCAGATTCTGTGTGGCCCTAGTTATCACCATATTTCCACAGTTGATTGATAACTACTGTATTAGTTCCATTTATTTTACCCTGCAGTGTCTTTCCTTCAGCGGAGTGTTGAACGCTACAAGGGGTTTCTCAGAAGTGTTATGAAATCATTTTAAAACACACACAGACACACACAGAAGAAATCCAGCAGTATGCCTCAGCAGCCCACTGTATGTCTCTATTCTAAATCGGTGATCTTTGTATTTTTTTTTCCTCATCACGCAAATCCTTCATTCATCTTTCCCACCCACACCTTTGCTAAATCAATATTTTCTTTAGGTTTTGAGGATTTACAAGATTACTTTTAGGGAGGGTGGGGAAAAAAACTCGTCTGCCGTCGCCTGTGCATAGAGAATCTCCAGTTGCCATGGCAATTTCAGAGGCAAGAAAAAAGTAAGGGAGTCATGACTTAACGGCGAGATAACTCATTTCATTTTATTAAGCGGAGGCATTGTCCATCATTACTGACAAGCTGATTCGAGCAGCGTAGGCCGAGCAGCTGCTGCTTTTAATCAATGCGACATATTTCCATAGGTTGCGGTACCACGAGCCTCGAGGTGCCACACAGGGAGTACGGGGAGACCATCCAGCTAATGTGGCGCTTTTCAAACTGCGGGTCACAAAGTTCTTGAAATTTGTTCTGCATGTCAACAGCACTCAGCTGTTCCTCTCGTAACAGGGCTCCAGACAAGAAACGCTCGCATTTTGTAACCTTTTTTGCTGCCGGTGTGACCAAATATACATTATATGAACATAAGAGATACAAAAAGCTGATGGACGACCATCGGGCAGCCTCGGGTCATCAGTGAGCATCTGTCAGGATAGTTTGTCTGGTGTGCGCCACACTTCGACTCTCATCAAGCTCACGTCAGAGCGAGTTTGCCTGGTTTAGCAAGTAGAATGGGTGTCAGCAATACGTGAAAGAGTACTCTGATTTATAGTTAAGCAGCCAATGAGAATGCAAGAACAACATTAAAGGGAGTAAATTGAATTTACGTAATATTCAGCAGTCTACTACATTACTACTGTGTTTGTTGCCCCATTAGGCCTATTTCACACTTCCTGGTTCCGGTAAGTGAAACAGCGGACACAACATCCGGTTCCTATGCAACGGAGTAAGAAAGAATGGCAGTCCCGTTGCTGTTATTGCAGCGGTTCCGGCCGCTCTAACTAAAAAAAAACAAAACAAAACAAAAAAAACTACACCCTTACCCTCAATTTCCATGATTTCCCGAAAGACGAAGGACAGAGAAAATTATGGGCGAAATTAATTAGACGGAGAAGGGTATAAACGGAGGTCGGAGCCAGTTCCAAGGGGGTGGGCCTTCGAGCTCCAAGTGGGCTGTACAAACCTGGAATTTTTATTTATTTAATGTGTTGTACATGACACAGAGTCCAATATTGTGTTTTATTAACGTCTTCACCTAAACCCATCCCTAAATCCAACCTCACAGTAACCTGTTGTGTTTTATTAACGTCTTCACCTAAA